>CAUHTR010000397.1:70844-138752 GCA_959609185.1 Schmidtea polychroa | reverse complement strand
CATCGAGAACTGTTAGTTCCTCTTTGTGAGTTAACTCCTCAAAGCTATCTTCTAGAATGCAACAGTTTTCTCCATGCAGAATTGAGCGTTCTCTTGGTAACCCCATTCCAAGCTTTATCGATGATTTTGAGACACTTTACGATGTGAAAATTATTTTTCCAGAATTCTCAGAGGGTAAGATTTGTTCCTTCAGTTACCTCAAAGCATCACTGAAATAATACTTTGGTGTAAAGCTTTTTAAAGTTTGAAATAACTTGCTGATCCATGGGCTGAAGTAGTGGTGGTATTGGGAAGAAGGAACTTCGTCTTAATGAACTCGAATTCCTCCAGTAAGATATCCTCGAGACTTTGATTGTACAAGGCTTTGTCGAGGGCATTGTCCATAATTAGCAAAACTTCGAGTGGCAGATTATTTTCTAAAAAATATTTTTTCACTGTAGGACCGAAGACCTCATTGATCTACTCAACGAAAAAGATAGGAGTGACCCAAGCTTTTCTGTTGGACCTCCACATAACGTTTATCTGATTCTTCTGTAACTTGCAAGAAGTACACCAGCAAAGGCTTAATTTTAAAATCCCTGCTTGCATTAGCACAAAACAAGAGGATGGGACGGTTTTTCATGGGCTTGTGGCCAGGCATTGCATTCTCTTCAATAGTAATGTTAGTCCACTTTGGCATCTTTTTCCAAAAAAGCCCTGTCCGTGACAGTTAAAAACATGCTGTAGTAGTTAACCCTCGGAAATCATGAGTTTCGAAATTCGGTGGCGAAGGTCTCAGTGCCTTAACGTCCGAACGCGCCGCTTCTCCATGTCGCACAACACTATGGATACTACTTAACAAAGTTGTCAAACCAGCCCCTGCTCGCTTTGAAGCCTTCTTCGTATCTTATCGACGTATCTGGCAATTTACTTATAAGGTCGGCGCACAAAATCTTTGCCTTCTCGCAGATACAGTTTTCCGTAACAGTTTTACCGGTTAGTTGTTTCTCGTTTATCCACACGAGAAGCAACTTACTACATCTTCTAGAATGCATAGCCGTTGCTTTGATAGTCGTGTGACTCAATTTTGCTACATATAGTCCACTTAATTTTTTTTCTTCTTTAATATTGTGCAAATAGTCGATGTAGAATTATTATAAAATCTTGCGATGTTGACCACTCGCATACCTCGTGCATGTGTTAGAAGATGGAAGAACGTTAAAGACTTTGAAGCTCAAATACTACATAATAGGAACAAATAGGTACAGAATAAATATACATGTGGACAATAATCAATAATGATGGTATCTATGTGATGAAAAGAATAAACATTATTGTGATAACTTACAATTAACAATTTGATGTGATCTGTTAATTTATCTATTTATACAATTATATTGATTTATTGGTTCTTGGAGATATATTATATTTTTATTTAAAGTTATGAATAATACTAATATATTCTTATTTTAATTTTCTGAGCGTTATTAAATGTTAGTTGTTACTTGCTATTATCATTATTATTATTATTATAGTTACAACAATTGGTTCCATCTAAAGATTTTATTAATATTAACACAGAGTGATCACTCTTAAATAGTAATGTATATTGCATAATAACTAACACATTGTATTGAATTACGCAATATACTCTGAACTGCTTCACATTTGGTCCTTGGCCTCTAATGTAATATCATTACTCTCCCCTTCATAAGATTGATGCCATCTCTTTAACCTATCGATTCGTCGGTGCCGCGTCGTATCTGGATATTGCAATTCAACTTGATGATCTGAAACAAATCTAAGAATTTTATATGGACCATCATATTGAATATCATTTTTGTTTCTTCTATGTGGTTCTCGTCTTACTAGTACCTCCTCCCCCACTTCAAAATGTCGTTTAATTCTTTTGTCTTTTTCGAATGTTTTCATCTTTTGCGCAGCTTGCTTGTTATTCTTTTGTGCTTCTTCCGAAATATCGTGTACTTGATGTTTGAGTCTAGCATTAGCGTGTAACGTTATTTTCCGTCCATATACTATCTCAAATGGTGAATATTTTGTAGAACTTTGATAAGTTGCATTTATACTGAATTCAATTCGAGGTAGCAGTTCGTGCCACTGTTTTTCAGCACAGCCCCCTTTCATCGTAGTCACAAGTAAATCTCTCATTGTTCTGATAGCTCTTTCCACTAAGCCATTCGACTGATGTTGATACGGCGAGGCGAATTCTTGCTTTATTCCAAGTTGTTCTAATTTTTCCTTAAAATATTTGCTTTCAAAATTTCGCCCTCTGTCTGTCAATATACTTTGAGGTTTACCATATTTGTAAATCCAATTGTTCATTAGCGTCTTCAAAATAGTTTTTTCATCTTGCTTTGCTGTAGCCATTAGACTTACTAATTTACTAAACCTATCAATAATAACGATAACATACTTTTTGTCGGTTGAAGTTCTCTCCATGAAAGCAACATCCATCACAATCTGTTCTAGAAATTCAGAACTTTCGTGTGGAATTAAAATTTCCTTTGTCCTCCCTTGGTCTATTTTCCTTCTTGAACATGTGACACATCGTTTTACTATCTCTTTAACAGTTTCTTGCATTTTCGGCCAGAAAAAACTCCCTTCCAAATAATGAAACAGTTTCTTAATTCCAACGTGACATAAATCTTCATGTATTTTAATCACTAGTTTAGATTGATAGCTTTTTGGGATTATCACTAGATCTATTTTGTCTGATTCCAATACAAGCATATCATCCGATATCTTTAATCGATCTTTATATCTGAATAAAAAACTATTTACAAACGATTCCTTCCGAAAATCTATCTGATTCTTAAGAATTTCCATCACTTCCTGGAACAATTTATCTTTCTTCTGTTCTTCCATAATTTCTAACATTGTCTGTGTTTTTTGTATCAAATTGATATATCTTACTCTTGACCTTTCTTGTTTATGTTGTACATGTGCTGTCTGACACTGTGCACATAAACTGCCCTCGATCCTTGATAATCCATCTGCGTTTGCATGTTCTTCGCCTTTCCGGTATTTCAATTGGAAATCGTATTCCGATAGATTAGCCATCCATGTCTGAAATTGTGGACTTATTGCTTTTTTATTCGTGTTCATAAATACTAAAGCTTTGTGATCTGTTCGAGCCACGAATTCTTTCCCGTATAAATACTGTCTAAAATATAAAACATATTCATGCAATGCCAACAACTCTTTCCTTGTTACGCAGTATCCCTTTTCATGGGCCGTCAGATTTCTTGAACCGTATGCGATAACTACTTCTGAACCGTCTTCTTTTATTTGACTCAACACTGCTCCAATAGCTTCAAAACTGGCATCAGTATCCAAAATAAATTTACGGTCTATACGAGGAAAATCAAGAATAGGTGCTTGTGTTAAGGCTTCTTTAAGTTGTTTAAAACTGTTTTCACAATTTTTTGACCATTCGATTGTTTTATCACAACTTGACGCTGCTGCATGTAGGGGTGCTGCTATTTTAGCATAATCTTTGACAAATCGTCTATAGTAATTTGTCAAACCTAGAAAAGATCGAAGTTGTTTAGCACACTGTGGTTTCGTCGTTTCTGTAATTGACTTGATCTTCTCTGAATTTGTCTGTATTCCATCTTCACTGATGGTGTGGCCAAGGAATTTTAATTTGGTTTTGTAAATTTCGCACTTCTCCGGATTTATTCTTAGTCCTGTTTTTTTAATTCTTTTGAAAACTTCTCGCAATCGCTCATCATGTTCAGACTGGTCCTTGCCATATACCAGAATATCGTCTAAATAAACAATTGCTCCATTAAACAATATACCCTCTAACATCGTGTGCATTAATCGCTGAAATGTTGCTGGAGCCGTTGATAATCCAAATGGAAGTCGATTGAAACAAAATTGACCTTCTTTGGAACTAAAAGCCGTTTTTTCTTGTGCTTCTTCTGCTAATGCGACCTGATAGTATGCTTGTCCAAGATCTAAAGAAGAAAAGAATTTAGATCCTGATAGGTTATCGAGTAATTGAGATATGTTGGGCATAGGAAAAGATTCTCTTTCTGTCATCTTATTCAACTCTCGATAATCTACGCACATTCTTATTGAGCCGTCTTTCTTTCCTACCACAACCAATGGGGAGCTCCATGGACTTTTACAGCGTCTTATAACTCCAGTTTTTGTTAACTCTTTTATCATATCGTCAATTTCTGTTCTAGATGCATCGGTTGTCGTCTTGGAAATTGCATTGTTGGATTCCCAGATGTATTAATTTCGTGCTCTACGATTCTTGTGAATCCTAAATCAAATCTGGCTGCCATAAATATTGAGCCGAATTCATCTAATAATTTGTTAATTGTTGGCAATTCATTTCTTCCCAATTCCTTTTTTGCTTTTTGTCTTCTCTCGTCATCAGTATAATTGCTAATCTTTGTTTCGGATTCGATATTGTTAATTTCCATCAACTGCACTCCAAATGCTTTCAAAGTATCTATCCCACCAATAAAACCTGGAAATATATTTTTAATAACAATTATTTTGATAGTCCTCATCTTATTGTGCCAATAAACATTTATTTCTGTACATCCCTGTGGTTTTTGAGTTCCTGGAAAAACTCCACATATTTCGATTTCACTGCTGCTTAAACGTGGACTGCCAATTTTATGCCATGTTTCCTCATTCATCACTGTAATGGTTTTGCAAAAGAAGATCGATTATGCAGCAAAATTGAAAACTAAATTTGAACAATATCAGAAAATTTTCATTGTAAATGCTGATAATGTTGCCAGTCAACAGATGCAAAATATCCGTAAATTGTTGAGAGGACAAGCTGAAATTGTTTTAGGGAAAAATACATTGATGAAATTTGTTATTAGCAAAAACAAATCAACCGCTCCTGAATCTGTGAAACTATTTCCTCACCTTAAGAGAAACATTGGCCTGACTGTAATTCGCCGTTTCTTGGATCAGGAAGGCCTCTAGATTGATTATATAATCTCTTGGCAATGTGTTTAAGCGAAACCGTTGGTGTCCTTCTCTGCACATTCCGTTCGACTGTGTGATTCATTTCGTTATTTCTGTTATACGAATTATCTGGTAAATTCTCTCTTCTGTAATTTCCTTGGCTTCTTAATACATTGGTGTTACATCCATTTGTTTCTCTTGTAAACGTTTCTGAATTTCTTCTCCTTGTTGCTTCCGCGTAACTACTCTTCTTTATTACCATAATTTCTTCCGTCTTTTCTTTTGATTCCACTTTTTCGTAAATTTTGGCCAGTTGATTTCGTTCTTCTGCTGTCATCGATGGTTTCATTGTTAGAGCATCCTTTAATCTTCTGTCTCTGACGCGTCCAGTTATAATTTCATTAGCAATCTCCTCTACCCTCATTCCTGAATTAATAACTTCACTCACTAATTTCAACACCCTGATTTCGAAGGTTGCATATCTCTCATTTTCCTCTTGTCTAATTGCAGCAAGTTCTTTAATCTTGTCTATAATAGTCAATTTAATTGTAAATGTTTCGGAAAACCATTCTTTAGCTGCTTTATCTGTTGTTTTTTCTGTTTTGAAATTTTTCCACAGTGTAGCCGCTTCATCACAAAGGAGAAAATCGAATACTTCGGTCCTCTTCAAATCATTTCTAGCGATCCAATCATCAATTGCCTGTATCCATTTTTCAGCTTCCTTGGTACATCTGCCGTCGTATCTTCTAATCTCCATATCCAAGAGTTCTTGCGCACGTTTCGGTAGTGCGTCTCTTGCAAACTTTTTCCATTCTCCTCGAGTCATCATTGTGTGAACATTTTCGGCGTGGTCGCCAGTTACAACAATTGATTCCATCTAAAGATTTTATTAATATTAACACAGAGTGATCACTCTTAAATAGTAATGTATATTGCGTAATAACTAACACATTGTATTGAATTACGCAATATACTCTGAACTGCTTCACATTTGGTCCTTGGCCTCTAATGTAATATTATTATTATTATTATTATTATTATTATTATTATTATTATTATTATTATTATTATTATTATTATTATTATTATTATTATTATTATTATTATTATTATTATTATTATTATTATTATTATTATTATTATTATTATTATTATTATTATTATTATTATTATTATTATTATTGCCATTGTTATTATTAACATTATTGGTGTTATTATTGTTATTATTATTATATATTATTATTATCATTATTATTATTATTATTTTTTAAGTGCACTGTGGCACAATTCAAATGAAAGCAAACATCTTTACTTTTTAAGAGAAGTCAACCATCTGGTTGATTGTGTTTATTTTATTTTTTGCACTAAGTGCATTTTATTTGTCGCTCTAAGTGCATTGTTTATGGATTTTTGTTTTATGGAAAATTTTAAAAAATAATTCAACCAATGAAAATAATAAATTTATAAATTGTAGTTAATATTTTCATAGATAATAAATATTACTTATCCCGATTATTAATAAATGGAAAATCAAAAATTACATGAAAAAGTTAAATAAGATTAGATTGAAGACTTATCACATTTATGAATTGCCTTATTTAGTCGAGGATATTAACAAAATAAGAATAAATTCAAAACCGTTGTTATTATATCCACACTTTCACTTACCATCCAAAACAAAATTATTTCACGCACTTTTTGCAATTATATATTTGCTTTAGATGATAATGGGGTTTCAGCTTACTCTTTAACTCACATGGATGATTCATCAGAGATTCCCAATGAAACTAAAGACATTTTCAAATTGTATTATCCAGGAATTTGGGCATCAATCGATCAAGGTAACATTGAGTTAGTAAGGAAAATCAACTGAATAAAATTTTTTCCAAATACAGACTTTGAAATGTATTATTTAAATCTTATTTCTTATGTATTTCTTATGAATCCTGTTGGAAAAACGACAAAAACGAGTATATCAAATTTTATTATAGATCAATGACAAACAAAAATACATTAAAGATGCTGGATAAAGGGATGATTCCAAAAATAGTAACAATTAAAATTTGCACTTTTAAAAACAGAAATTCTATTGACTTTAACAGAACAGAGTGTATTGACATTCAAAATGGAATGTTAACAGTGATTTCATATATAAGTCGACTGATTTCTCAGTCAAATCATCCAAAAAATAAGAGCTTCTAAGAAGAGTTGCAAATTCAGAAATTGATATTGCAATATAATCCAAGCTCATGAAGCTGCAAGTGTTTACATACACATACACACTCATATATATACAATACAAATTGAAATATATTTGAGGTGATTGTTAATTTTATATTTTTAACTTTATTTGTAATTGTGATAATTTAATAAATTTATTGAACCAGTGTTTGTGTTCTTATTTATCTAGGAACCATCAAGTTGAGGTTTGAGAACCTCAACATATGCTTCTCGATGATTTCCTTCTTAACTTCCACCGTAATCATTTCTACTTCTTATCACCTTCATTTTCAACAGTTTTCTTTTTTGGGAGCCATTTTTACAGTACTGTTATCAAAAAGTACTCATTAACCACGTTTAGAAAGAAAATAAAAAATACATCGTACGTATGTTGAGTATATATGTAAAGCACACCGACACCGACCGACTGAAACCGAACGTGACGGTTGGTAGACAAGCCCATACATGTTACTCGTATTACAAAACTGAGCTCGCTTATCAAGTTAAAATTTACAAAATACACGTCTTACAAAATACACGCAAACAAAGTTACTTGCAATCCAAGGTCTTACTGAATACATATATAATAAAAACTTTTTTCAATTTTCACCTCTGATTTCTTTTCAATTGACATTGTACTTATTAAAAAATTGACTATGAATCAGTAAAGATATCGATGTTTTTTTATGTTCACGAATTTTCTGTACAGCCATTTTCAAACTAAAACGACGCGAATTGAAACAGCATTATTCGTGTATTCTTCATGTGATAATTGGATTTCATTTTCACGTTTTTATTTTAATTGTTTCACAATATTATCTTTTCAACGTTTCATTAAAATTACTGAGAATTACAAAATTACAAATAAAAACACAACGCAAAATGAAAATTGAATGTAAAATAATTATTATTATGTGACTAACCAAATCAACGTAGTGATATATATAATCATTGATTAATTAAATTAATTAATTAGCATTATAAAAATTATTCGATGAATAATGATGACAAAGAGAAACCTATTCATTATTTATTATGACTAAAGCCCTTCAATATCTAAGACTTTTTAGTCGAAAAAACAATGATTCTCTTAAAGATTACAGTGATAAACAAAAATTTGCAAAAGATATATTTATAAAGCTTTATAAAAGTCCATCTTTGGAAAATTACTTTCTACCAAATGCTTCTGTGACACCGAGACGTTTGAAACCCTGTCCGAGTAGGCCAGCGAAATTGATTGGAAATCAAAGTTTTGTTAATTTAATAGACCATAAAAGACAGCTAAAATACGTTTATGATTTTCTAGTTGGTTTGCACGTAATCGACGAGCATTTGGAAAATATTAACTTGAAAATAAAAACTGCTCTTTTAGAATTGAGCATATTGTGTAACAATAATTGCAATTTTGACAAATTTACAGAAATGGATAACTATTTACAAAAAGAGAATATTAATTTTATTAAACTTCATGAATATTATGTTGCTTTATCAATTGGCAAGCTGGATCAACACATTAAGCTCCTTGATGAATTGCTAACAGTTGTCATTAGGATGGAAGATCTGTCCGGCGTATATTGTTTGGTAAATAATTACTTTTTTGAAAATTTAGAAAAACTAAATGAAAGTGAAACAAATTGAATGGAAATAAATTGGTTGCCTAAAGTTTTAGAAAATGTATCTTTGAGGGCTTTATATTGGGTTGATTGAAATAGAGGTAAATGTTAAGCAGTTCTATAATATGAAAAGATTTTCTTATGTAATAAACTTCGTACCACAGTCGCACTGGGTCTCCAAATATAAATACGCTACAAAACTAAATTTAATTGAAAATTATCTACGGTTAGTAATACTGTCGATTGAAAATAAAATAGCTAGAACAATTGATTACAATAATATGATTAGTAAATTTACCACAAAAAGAGCTATGAGAAATGCTTTATAATTTATTTGTATTATTTTTTTTATTAAAATCAATAAGAATGAATTCAATACAATTTTAAAGAAATTTTTAATTCCTTTGTTTAGTTTTCTGCACAGGGCCCCCAAAAGTTACAGTGCGGCACTGTGCGTAACCGTCAGCATGTTTGTTCTTTCGTTATTGGACAATATTGGACAGACAATTGTTGTTATAGTTTGAGATAAGAGACGTCATGCATAAACATTAGGAAAATTATATAACTTTTTACTACCTTTAAAAATGTGGCTTTCAGTCAGATTTATTCTGAAAGTATATTATAGTGATGAGAGAAACAATAATCTCGTAATAATAGTAATTTTACTTTAACCCTTGAATTAATTTACAGTCATTCATGTTCAATTATGTATTTCTTTCAATTTATAGATGACTGGTGCGCTCAATAAGTACTTAGACTTGACAAAAAATAATTACTTTATAAAAAGACATTGCACCCAGTGGTGAGCTATGCATGTCCCGCGGGGGCTCGGCAGAGCCCCTTGTTGTTCTTTCAACTATGATTTTGCGCTTCACTTCAAATTAAAATTTCTATTGCTTAAATGGGAAAACGTAAAATATAGAACTTTTTTTTTCGTAAAATCAAAATATTAAATATTTTTTTTTAAATCAAAATATAGAAACTTTTTAATATAACAAATTTAGCAAATTATTTAAAATTTTCGAATTTTTACGATATGTGATATCATTTTTATGGTTGCTGATTTTGCAGAGGTGTTTCGAAATTATTCGACATAATCAGTGGTGAGCTATGCATGTCCCGCGGGGCTCAGCGAGCCCCTTGTTAATTTTTTAAAAATTTTGCGAGCCCTTTGTTGTTTTTTTCACAGCTCACCACTGATTGCACCCCATTATATTTAAATATGTTTAGGTAATGAAAAGTCTTTGTTTTACTAAGCTATTTTATTTTGAAAAAAGTCTGATAATTCATTAATGCTTCAGAAAATGTCAAATAATGTGTTGGGGTTCAATAGGAACCGGAATCAAAAGTTGTAGAATTAAATAATAATTAATTAAAAATAGTATTTAAAAATTACTTAAAATAGAAAAATAATTACTAAAATTAGAATTAGAATATAAGTAGTAATAAACAATTACTAAAAATAGATTTGTAATAAAAATAGTAATTGTATAGAAAATAATAATAAAAATAGTAATTAAATAATTACTATAAATAGATTAAAATAAATAAATTAGTATAAATACTAGTTGAAAAGTTGAGTTGAGGGACGGAGAGAGGAAAATCGTACACGACAGAAACGAGCAAGAATAGCAGAAAGCAATAGTTAAAATTAGATTTAAAAAAATTATAGCATCCATCTCATTGGACATTCAAATCTTATTCGACATTCCATATTAAGTTTGACATTCAGTTTATCGATCGGAAAGAGAATTAACAATTATTTTGGAATTTTCGTTCTTTCAACACTATAACTAAGCTCCAATATCTATTGGAGTATTGAGTAATAATTCAAGAAGAGAAAGAACATTTTGTAGCAGTTTTGATAACCAATCTGTGGTTCATCTCGCCTTTATTGGAATTAAATAATTAATTAGTTAGTATTCATTGATTTTAATATATAAATATATATATATATACATATAAATATATTCCATCACCTAAAAACATTATAATAAAGGGAATCGTAACGTCAGCACATATCTTTTTTGTGCTGTCTCGTTTCAAATATAATTTAAAAGGGTTAACCGATTTCTGGGTTGACTCTATCGCGTTAAAATTTGGTAAACTCCCCTATCTCTTTTCCGTTCACCTATATCGGGCTGTTGGCGCATTTAGGGCCAGCCTTGATTCTTAGTAATACTCTTTAGGGCGGTTTGTATAACCGTTTTCTGTTCTTTAGAAAGCAGCTTGATTATTTTTGTAATATCAACAATTGTGTACAAATATATTTACTTTTAATAAATCTTTAAATCATATTTGTTATTTATTTACCTACACGCGTTATAAATTTTTGGAGTCATATAAAACGTTTTTGTGTTAGTTCGAATACATACCCATCGAACCTAACAAATGTTTAATTTTGAAGCGTTATAAATTTTCTGGTTTTAGAAGAAAACTAGTACTCAAGAAATTATTGCACAACCCTGCAGTTCGTTTACAAGTGTTGAGGGTACCTGAATAACAAAAAATTCAATAATGTTCAAAAATGAATAAAAATGATCGGGGGAAAATGGTCACAATGAATGATGTCATGCTCTCAAATTCGGAAAAAATGAATGAAGCGAATAAATTGGAAAACGAAAAAGATACAACAAAAAATCAATGAAATCGAATAATGGAACGTGACAAGGTCGTTTTTAATTAATAAGTACAAATGAAAATGAAGAAAACAAAGACAAAACCATTTGGGAATGGTAATTCCTTATCTTAAGAGTTTAATAAATAAAAAGATGCATATAATAAATATAAATATAATAAATATAAATTTAATAAATATAATAAATAAATCACCGGAACAGTCGGAAAAATAAAAAGGCAAGAAAATGATATATCTTGACAGATGTCAGAGATAATGCGGGAATCAGGAATGTCCAAAGGAATATGCTGGAAAACCAGATGATTATTTATAAGTGTCAGGAAATGGTAAGGTATAAAAGAAAGACATTAATTGCAAAAGACAGAAGAAAACTTATTGGAGAAGCGAAATTAAAGAAGAAATTATAAAAGACAGAATATTGAGAATTCGAAAAGAAGAGGTGAAATTGAAACAGTATTTAATAAAAGATAAAACAAAACAGCCAAAGAGATACAAAAAAAAGAAATCAATAAGCCAGTGAAAATCAAACTAACAACCAGAAATCGTTAAAGTCCTAAGTCAAGAGGGGAAAGCAACCGGATCAATTGTTCGAGGTGTCATCCACTAGCAGCAGTTAAGTGGTCGTATAATTAAAGTGTTCCCAAAGTTCTATTGCTCCCTATGGGGTTGTAATAATCATCCGAATAAGTTTGATTTACATTGAGTAACTGGTGTAAAGGTAATGATTATAACCATTTGTGGTATTCAATAAAGCTATATTGTTTGGAATTCGTTATTTTTGTTGAATAAAACACGCTCAGAGTCAGACAGTAGTTATTGGTTTGATAAACCACTGACAACTAACCCTAACACAAGAGTGCCATTGTAAATGTGGATTCACTAGCGTTTTTGATTTTGAAAATCCTGGCAAACATGTGTAAGTTGGAAATGCGATAAAAGAAATGCTGGAGAAAATCATAATGCCAGAACATTGCATTGTAACTAGAGACCTGGCACTTACTAAATCTGTAAAAAAACTCCGTAAATCATATTAGCAGTAAAACTAAGTAATTTAATGAACTTATCCAATTACATTGTATTTTTATTGTTATATTTTCCCTAAAATCTACTTCATTTACAAATTAATTTCTTTTATTTAAAACTTTATATGCTACTGACAATTTATAAGTAAATTATTAAGTCAAATTTCTTTTTATCCTTCACTAAAATTTTGCAGTTAGGTATTTTACATAATTAGATAACGATATTCTAAAACATCAATCCTGTTCCGATTTTAGCTCATTAGTGTAAATTAATTAACGAAAGATATCATGAAATTATATTATAAAATAATTAAATTAACGCAGCACAAGAAATGATTATGTTTTAATATTTCTTCTTGGCAATTTCCATATAATCAAGTGAGAGGCTTCTTTCTGAATCGATAGTAATATCTCCGTTCCGAGATTCACTCTAAATTTATATTTATTATTAAAAAAAATTTATCCGAAGAGTACTCGTTCATCAATCTCTTCCTTGATACTATCATCGTCTGACTTATCATCATTATGTTTTGTGGAGGAAGATTTATCACTAAATCTAATATAAATTTAATTAATAATTGCTATCGTATTATTAAAATAATCTAACGTTTCATCATATGAAATTTCATTGCTTATAGATCCTAAAAGATAAAAAAATCTCAATAACTATTGAAAAAGAAGATAATTTTAAAGAGAAATTATAATTTTTGAATACTTTGATAAGATAATAATAAATAATTATATAAAAATTTCAGTAATTTAATTTAAATAATCGATTATTTTTCAATTATATACTAAATATATTTAAAGATTTTAAAATATTTTAATTTAAACAATCAATAAACTTATATTTATTTAACTTGATAATTTAATACATTTGAAAACAACAACAAAGTTTTCACACACAATAGATAATAATAATGATGATAATAATGATAATAATAATAATAATAATAATAATAATAATAATAATAATAATAATAATAATAATAATAATAATAATAATAATAATAATAATAATAATAATAATAATAATAATAATAATAATAATAATAATAATAATAATAATAATAATAATAATAATAATAATAATAATAATAATAATAATAATAATAATAATAATAAAGTTTGGATTTTGATCACAGCTAGAGATTTTTCATTTTTTCAATAACACGTTAATTGAATTGATGATAAACCACATTAAAGATTTTGCTTACATAAATTTTAAAAGATATAAGTCCATACGCAAATATTAAAAAATATATCTAAAAAATTGTAATGAATTTTAGCTGAATATTAATTATTATTAATTAATTTTAAAATTATTATACTATATTGAATATTAAATACTCATTTTAAATAAACTTAATTTATTGATTTGAATTTACAGGGCCGGATCTATGGGTGGAGCGAGGGAGCGACCGCACCAGGCGCCAGAATCACACTGAAAAAAAGGCGCCTTTTCGATCAAATTGAAGAATAATTATTCTCAACAAAACTATCATACTGACTGTTATTATAACACGTATTTCTACATAATAATCTATATTTTGATAAATTTGCATTTTTGAGCGCTTTTGAAAATAATTAAAAATTATTTAAGATCATCAATGGGACAAGAAAGGTTAGTAGGTTTGTCTTTGATGTCCATTGAAAGCGCCATCGCAGAGTCTTTGGATTATGATGTCTTAATAAAAGATTTTGCAGAAATTAAAGTCCGCAGGGTACCATTAATTAATTAAATCATTTATTTTTTGTACATAACAATAATCTAAAAATATATAAATAGTTCATTAGAAAGTGTATGTTTTTATTTAAATCTGCAGCTATTTCATCAAATTTGACTTTAACAATATAGGCGCCTTTTCAAGAAGTTTGCTCCAGGCGCCAAAATAGTACCATCCGGTTCTGTGAATTTAAGAATCCAATAATAATAATAATAAAAATAATAATAATAATGAAACGGCGTAATTTTAATTTTTTTATAAATTATATTTTAATTAAATTTTTTGTAATTTAACTTTTATATTTATTTTGTAAGTCATCAGACAAAAAATATTATATAATAATAATGATCCGATAATCTAAAAAGATATGACGATAAATAAAATTGAAAAAAATCAATTCTGAAGAAAATAAGAGATTTCACTGTTAGAAGTTATTGTAAAATTTTAAATGTTAAAAACTTTTCATTTACTCTTAGTTTTAAAATTATTTATAAAATTGAGTTTATTTGATTGTCATGATTTTAAGACATTAAATAAAGTTTCATGTCAATTAAAGATATTGTTGAAGTTGATAACAAATCAATTACGTAACAATAATGAGATAAGAATAATGTTATGCCAAAAATAGTTGGACATAATGAAACACTTGATTAAATTAGATTTTTATATAAAATTAGATTAAAATATTAGTCGGTATTTCGTTTCAAAAATAACTAAACTTGTAAAATAATATGTTTTCAAATGGGTTTTTGACATTTTAACTGATGTACGTTTAAAATTTAATTTGTATTCACATGTCACTAAATTTCAAGTTTAAAATTGTTCTGATTATTGAAGTTTGGTTTAAAATTGTATAGCTCATAATATAAAAACTTTTATAGGATATTAAAACTTTATTTTTCGGGCATACCACATCAATTGATTAGATTAGTTGTGCTATTAACATCAAACGTTAAATTACCTTTTCGATGAGTGATCTTTAATTTTGGATATGATATATTTGGTTATTTTATTTCTACTGATATTACAAAACAATCATTCACATTTCATATAGTAACCTTTATTAAGAGTACAAGAAACCACGTTTCAATGAATAACTAGAAGATTAATCACAAGAATGGTTTTGGCAAAAATGTTTAACGCTTTTTCGATCAGTTAATCGAAATTCGGATGCATTTAGACAAAATTATCGAGTAAAAATTATTTAGTATAAGTATATAAAAATATCTTAATTTAAAGTTCTAACATAACAAACTAACATAACAACTATGAAATTGCAGAAAAAATAAAATAATAATAATACTCAACCCAGTTTAAGAAAGATGATTACGAAAGTTAAAGTGAAGTTTTATTCGACAGCTCAATACTGTTAATGAAAATGAGAATTATTTTAATTAATACTACAACTCACAAAATTCCATTTCTCTGGAGCCTTTTAATAAAATTTGATTGTCATTAGTGATCCGTTTTAGGCGACATTTTAAAAATGTTAGGAAATAAAAACCTTTTTCATAATATTTTACTATCATAAACACAAAAATGCACCAAACTTAAAGATTTTGTGTTTTATATGGAATCAAAGTTGTAACTGGTTCAATTTCAAGAAATTAGTTCAAGAGATTCAGAAAGAAAAATGATGATATTAAACGTTATTGGAACTTGGTTCAGATGTTTCAGTACGTAATTTGTTAAGAGCTTTCTAAAACTTTCTTAATAGGGTAAATTTACCAAATGTGAACACCTTTTTAAACCATCTGGACCAGCTTTTCATAAACAAACACAATGAATTCTGCAAGAAAGGAACTCTTTAGTTACCAAGAATATGGAAAAGATTATTGACTAAAAAACATAATTTATTTAACATATTTCTGAATTTAATAATAAATTATTTTAAATATGTATTAATATGTATTATTTGATCTGTTTTCTATTTTTGTTATTTTATTTATTTTCATTTCGGCAAATTATCAAAAATTAATGAATTAAATTAATATTTTTGTGATATATATATGAATTCTTGAAAAACTGATAAGTTAATTGAATAAGCTCATAATATTTAAAAATAATTAAAGACAGAAAGTCCAAAAAAAACTAATATAAATGATTATATAATTGAATTTGCAGAAAAATTAATAAATTACCTTTGTTATTATGCTTGGGTTGAGTTTGATATGCATTGAATATTTTTTCGGAATTTCTAATACAATAAAATATTTTTCAAAATTTTTTGATATTTATTGCACTTTATTAACATAAACTGAAAACTATTTAATGGAACTATTTTATCTAAAAAAATGAATGAAAATTTAAAATTTGATACATTTATTTTACAAACACCTCAATGAATTAACAATGAATTTGAAAGTCCGTTAACTGTTATTATAACTTATTATTTATAAATTAAGCAAGTTAGGAATGTTTTTTTTATATTTTCTTCTTAACCTCTCTCTTCTAATTAATAAAAAAAATAAATTTATGCATTTAATTTCATTATGTTTCCAAATTTTATTTGTTTCATGTTATTATTTTTTTAACAATTTCTTAGTGATTACTTCAATTCTATTTTCGTTTGATTATTTTTCTTTTTCGTGAACACCGTGTTCATTGTAAGCCTTTTTTAACCAAGTTAATGGCCTTCTAGGCTTTCTCCGTGTGAATAAGAGTTCACTTTTTAATAATAAAAATAATATTTCGGAGGGTTATCAGGATTTTAGCGACAGGTGGTGGGCATGGACAAAAAAGGTTGAGAATTACTGTTCTAGTTAGTGGAAAAATAAGTCTAATTTAAAAAGACTTTATTAATTATTTAAATAAAATTAATAAAAATAGTAAAATTAAACAAAATTTTAAAATTAAAATAGCCAAAAGTTCTTGAAGAACTTTATATGATAGGTAAAATGAGCTTTAATTAAGTTTTTAATTTGGATTAGCTTTTTTATTAATAAATAAATACAAATAAAATAAAATAGCTGTTAATTTCAAAATTATACGCCTCAAATTAGTAAAATTAAAATTTATTTAATAGTTTTTAACATTAGTTAATAAATTAAGCACTATGAAATGAATTATCATTGATAAATTGCAATTAGAAATGCCTAATTCGGATTCAGTTTTAACACTAGAAATACCAGACCAGTCAAAATGACTGGTTTAACTTTTTATCATTAATTCATCATCAATTTTTTATTTATTTTGAATTATGTTATGACTTTTCTAGTTATACATATATGTTTATTATATTAAATTTTATTTTTTGTTTGCTTAATTATAGAAAAGTTTTTTTACTTTGCCTAATTATACCAACACCAATTAAAATGAGTAATTTTTTCTGGTAGTTATAGTGTTAAGTAAACTGAATTAACTTATGAACAATAGTATCATTATTTGAAGATATCAATAATATTCTTTGAATAATGGAAATCACTGTTGTTTAGTGAATGTTTTTGCAGCCTCTAAAAAATAAGTGTTAAGCAAATTTTGATTTAATTTATTTTGAGGCTGCAATGTTACAAAAGCAGAGTTTAATGATAAATCTAAAAATAGTAATCTAAAGCATTGTTACACAAAGGTGGTAAAAGTGCCCCGTAAGGGAATTCATTGGAAAAGTCGAGGAAAAGGAAGTCCGTGCAATCTCGTAAAGCTCTGGTTTGAACTACAATTCGATTATTTCAGAAATAGCCAATTTACCAAATTATATAATTAATTTTATGTAATTTATAAAAATATGTTTGAAAAAAATTTAACCAAAAAATAAAGTTGAATTTATTCGCATTTTTTGCAAATAATCAAAAAGTCATTTATTATAAGTTTGGAAGCGCAGGAAAATGTGATTTCAGTTAAATGGACACTGGTTTGGGTAAGATTGTGAAACATTGATCAAAAACAATCCTGTTCAACATACAGTTAAATAGAGTATGTGATGCAGTGGAGACAAATTTTGAAATTGTTATTTATTTATTAAAAATAATAATTAACAAAAAAGTGAAATGAAAAGAAATTTAAAACTTTGTGTTATAATGTACCACATTGGAAAAGATTCAATTTTCCACACCTACAAAAACCGCCAAAGCATCCGCCAGTCACGTATATGTGAAGCATCATTATCGGAAATTATAATTTGAATTTTACAGTCCTTGTCCTAAACCTTTTTGCATTGGAGAGTTTTTACTATAAACTTTAACAATATTAAAACCATAATAATAATAGAATCACTTTGATTAAAATTTTAAATTTCAGTATCGTAAAATTTCAAGTTAAATCAAATAAAGTGTATAAGACATAACCACATCGAAAATCATTTAAAGGGTATTGAAAAATACATCAAATTAAAGCATTAAATTCAAAAGCAAATAATTAAGTCTTCAATTAAAACATTTACAATTAAAACATCTGGAAAGTAAATTAAGCAAGCTGAGCAAATCGGAGAAAAATTAACACAACCTTTATTCGTTTTGATCTCACAAAATGCCTAGCACATGCATAACTTACATTGACGTCTTTTGATTGTTAGGCATGAATTTAGGAATTCGAGTTGTACTGGATGCTCTATCCATAAGTTTTACTTAAAATTTGATTTTAATGTGAACAATTAACCAATACACATCAAGTAAAAACATTTCTCAATCAATCAGAATCTCAAAACAATACTTCATCATTATTATAGAAATAAATGATATAAATAATATGAAATTTAAATTGAAGCTGAAAAAAATAGCAAAAAAGAAATTTGATTTAATATTTTACTTATAATTTGACAGTAAAATATATCATATTAAATTAATCAAATTATGATTCTGAGAACGAAAATTATATGGAAAAAGAAATGCGAAAAATTTTATTTTTTAATTTCGCCGGCGGTAAAATAATGTTGCACTCAAATCAGGCAAAAGTTAATGAACCAACTTGCAGTCATTCAATCGGGTTAATCGGTGCCACACACACTAACACATCGAAGTTGTGCTTACAGCAATAAAACTTAAAATTTTAGCGGCTTTTTAAATTTTGAAAAAAATATGAATTTGAAATAAAGGATAAAGGGTTTATAATAATATTGGTGTTTTTGGGTTGACTTTTAGTAATTAAAGAAGCTAGTATTTAAATGAAATATAGTATTGTTACTTTAAAATTTTATTTAAAAAATACTTTTGAAATTGTTAATCCAGATCGTATCACGGACTTTAACTCCTAATATCGAATAAAATCTTACAGACAAATCATACCAAAATAAAAATATATTTATCTACTTAAGGCATGTACATCAGTGAACCTTGAGTACAGACTAATAATGTTATTTGCTTTATTAGAAATTCGCATTAAACTCAATGTTAAATATGTAGAAGTCCAAAATGTTATTCAACATTCACAAAAAAAATTTATACAAAATTGTTTATGCCGAATTAATCGAGAAAATCCAAATTATCAACATTATTCGGAAAATATAATTTATTAAATATTAATAAATGAAAACTTTGGTATGTGAATAATTCGTTCAATTTATATCATTTCAAGTTTTACAAGTCAAATTATACACTTTAAAAATAATGAGTAATAAAAAATGAGTCGAATGACATTATATTACAAGCGACAAGGATGACATTTAAGTGATTGGAAAAAAACGACAGTATAATTATTATAATATTATCAGCTTTCAATGGACTCCTGTAAGAAAGCATACAAGATTGGGGATATCTTCAAAAATGTCAGAAATTAACATATAATAAAATATGCTTATAACTTCGAAAATTTTGGGAAACAAAATATATTTATAAATGATTAAATTTTATGTAAACAGAGTACATGATAAACTTAAATATACAGCTTTAAACTTTATTCTGTTTGCTGTTTACGAAAAATTATCGTTAGACGCTAGTAAATTTGTATGTGGAAATTCATATAATTAATAAAAAGTCTATTTGTATCATGATTAAACTAGGTGATAAACCCATTCTTCGAACAAAGTAATGTTTATAAGTAATTATACTATCTTTCGTTTTAAGTTTTGTGCCCACCAACCCGTCTCTATAGAATGTATATTATGCTTTAATTTTCTCAATCCCTAATAACAGTGGTTCCCAAACTGTTATTTGTTCGAGACCTGAAAATTAATTTTTTTAAATAAAAAAACGAATTTTTTTGTAGAATTTTACAATTCCTAATTTGTCAGTTAATAAATTCTACTTTGATTAGCAACTCTTTTATAGTTTCTTACCATTATTTTAATTTAAGCTATACTACTACTACTCTGACTACAATATAGCAACGTACAATACTATGATTCATTCGATAGATGTCAGCAGCTTATATAATTTAATAATTTTAGCCATTTTAATTCTTGCAACTTCAACTCCTTTTACGAAATTACTTATTTAGTGGCGTAAAATGAAATTATATATATAAAAAATTGTTTCAGTTATAAGTAAAATTAGTTACGAAGTGCTTTATATTCTTTAACCCTTTGGACGCGTAAAGCAACTATAGTCGCCCGAATTTAATAATTAAATAAATTTACCGCGTTGAAAGGGTTAATTATAAAAGTCAACTTAAGTAAAGTTTATATTATAAAATGTTATATAAATTATATTGACGGAATTGACATGCTTATGATAATGAATCAGCGAGAGACAAGTGTTAGGAAAAGAAAGTATAGTGATGAATTTTTAAAGTATGGCTTAATTTTCATAGTTGCAACAGGAATTAGAAAACCATAATTCGTTATTTGCAACGAAAATATATCAGCTGAATCGATTAATTCTAACAAACTGAAACGTCATTTTGATACTAAACATTCTATTTTAAGAACAAGAAAAGCAGACTTGATTCCGATGGCCAGCACCAACAGCAAAACGTAGCAGCCTTTAATTCAATAAGGACCCGAAATAAGTGCTAAAGGAAACCAATAGAAACGATATATTTTAACATAAGAACAGCAAGAGTGTGTAGACCTTATTTTTCAATATAAGACCCATTGTGGTTCAAACACTTACTCCAGCGATGCGAGAGTTCCAAAAATGCATTTTTCTAGAAATTGGGGTTTTATTTTTTAAGAAAAGTTCTATGAAAATTAGGTTAAAAATTGGTTTATTTTCCATTATATCTTTGCATTTTAAGAGCTCTGTAGTCAAATTTGACCCCTGCTAACAAACATGAGGTTAAGAATATCAATAGATCCTATATAATAATTAAACTGTTTATGAAGCATTGGTTCTTTTGTTTTGTGATTTTTTAAGTATGAATTTAAATTTTCTAATTATGAAATAAAGCAAGCATTAGTTTAGATATAATTTTCAAACATTAAATATACATTAAATTGAGCATATAATTAAATTTTTTTAATTTTTTTAATAATAAACTATCAAATAAATATACGTACAAATTTTTCTTATCTGATAAATCCGGCATGTCAATTGTTTCACTAAAGTCACTGGAATCATCCGATTTGTAACTAATTCGATCTAAAAATAATGTTTTTTGAAAATTGGCAAATGAAAATATAAATATATTGAAAAAACACATTTTCAGTTAATTTTAATTGTCAAGCACTCCCTTAATGTAACAGGTTCATTGTCCAGATAATTTTCGAAATCTACATCCACATGTCGACAGCTATAAACAATTTTTATCTTGTGTTCAATAAATCAAAATATTTCAAAAGGATGTATCTGTTTGCTTTAATATTCATTTTCCTCACGTTCAGCGTTCACTTTCCATTAATCTAATGAGAAGTAATAGCATGCATTATAATGCGTTAAAATCTTGTATAAATATAATTAATAAAAGAATTTTAACTTATAATACGTACTGGTAGAAACCGTCTCTGGTAATTTACCCACAAAATTATATTCATAGCACTATTCAACCTTTATCAATAAAGTCTTTGAAAGCATAATAAGGAAAAGTAGCATTGAACCAAAAAGATTTCCTTGGTTTAGAAAAGATATAACTTTATATTTAGATTTAGTTTTTTAATTTGGCATTCTACCTTATTTATTATTTACTATAATAAATTAATATTTAATAAATTTAGAGTCTACTAACGAATTTTGTTTTTAAAAAATGTAATTGTTTTTTGTTTAAATTTATATTTTTCATTTTTAGTTATTATCATTAATGTATAATCATTTATATCCCTTTACAAATAAAAATAAAAGTGAATTTTATTAACATATTTTGTTTCAAATTACAAATTTATATATTATAGGATAAGTTCACGATGAATTAATTTCTTGTGGCATTGTTTTCTTAATTGCCATGAGTTATCAAAATTAATTTATTAATTAATTATTAATTAGTAAAATTTAGTTATTATTTTATGATTAACTCTTTTGAACGAATTTCTAATAGTCTAATTATATTATCATTGACATCCGTATATATTTTTCCAAGAAGATCATGTTAATTTGTAATAAAATTTGTAATATTTGAATTTTGTCATACTGCAATTATAATCTTGAATGTATCTATTTATATCCGATAGAATTTAATTAGTCAAATACCTTCATTCAGTAAACATGTCGAATGCTAACAACAAATACACACCTACAGTGGCGCCTTGGGCCCCCTTCCAAACGAATGAAATAAAAAAATTAATTATGAAAAATAACAATTTTGAATTTTGACTTTAATGAATTATTTTAAATGTAAACTATATTTTATAGATTTTAAATTTTTACACTTTAGTCTTTACATAAAAGTATATTATAGTAATTTATAATCATCTTTGTTTATTTGGGCTAAAAATCAGTTTTCGAACTTATTAGCCGCAACGGTCGTCTGTTGAAATTGATGTTTTGAAAGTTTTAGACTGATGATTTTCTCATTTTTACTGTTAAAACTTTGTGGATTTTTGTGCACCACCAGTCTTAGACTTTTAGTCTACATGTTTAAAAGGGCCTAAAAAATGTTTGCACATAGGGCTTCGTTTTTTTATAAATGCGTCATTGCACACCTATCTATTGTTATCCAATATAAGTAAATTTTGTAACATTTGTGTCATTTTTAGCTTTTAAATTATTGAATTGATTTTAATTTTTCAGAATTTATTAATCAGAATTTATAAATATAAATTATAAGAACTTTCAATTTTCAACTCAGATTTCTTTTCAATTGACATTGTATTTATTAAAATGTTGACTATGAATCATTAAAGATATTAAAAAGAATATCGATATATTTACTGATTCATAATCAAGCTTTTTAATAAATATAAATATATATTGTTAATATTATAAGAACTTTTTTCCAATTTCACCACTGATTATTTTTTCCATTGAATTTATTAAAAAGAGCTTGAAGACTATAAATCAGTAATATATCGATGTTTTTTGAAACTCACGAATTTTTGGCACTGCCTTTTTCAAGGGAAATTAATTAATTATTTGAACGCTTATAATTTCAACACCATTTCCTGGGATGTTGTCAACAATACTTCTCCATCTTTTAAACAAATTTTTATAAGTGAAAAAAACCAACAGATCAAATTAATTCGTGATTGGTTATAATACAAACATTGATGAATTGTAAGATTGAAATTATTGTTCACTGTGGTATTATGAAGCTTTTATATGGTTACTTAATTATATTTAATTCAACAATATAATTTATTATTATTATATATCTATACCAGTTAGGTAATAGCTATATATAATAATATATAAAATTCTTGAGATTTTAAAGTTCATGTTATTAGTTAGTATAAATACTAATTATTTATTTTTATACATATGCACATAAGTAAGTACTAGTTTTTTATTATTTAAGTGCACTATATTAGACGGCTTATTGCTATTGTTATAACACATTTTTGTGTACTTTTTGTGTACTTTTTGTGTATAACTTTTACGGGTTCTAAATATTTTAAAATTTATACATTTGTATCGTGGCAAATTTACAATTCGAAGTCAGTGAAAATATAATAAAAATAAACTTATTGGAATTGGAATTTTACCTTCTAAATTCATGAGTTTATTTTTCATAAACATGGATATATCGAATTAGTAAATAAAAGTTTTCATTTCATGCATTTTAGCACCAATTATTGATAATAAATATTACTGTTATAGACCTGTAAAATTAAAAATATTCAAATATGTATTTTTTGACAATTTACAAAGTTTATCTTCATTCTTTCAGGCAATAAACCAATGGTAGTGTTGATAGAAAAAAAATATTATTTGAATAGGAAGTTATTCATGCTAATAGATTGTGAGAATGTAAAATAATAATTAAAATTAAATAAATATTATAAAGTAATTAATTGGGGGGAAATGTCAAAGAATGGCTTAAATTAATTAAATTATTAAATTTGTTATTATAAAATTGTTATTTGAAATAGTGAAAACATGAGATTTTTTTAATTGAGTTGTCTTTAAATTTTATTTAAATTTTATTAGTAATTTTAAATAAAGCATTTCGAATAAGTTATTTTTACTTAGATATTCAAATTAAAAAACAAAATATTGAAAAACTTTGATCTTCGATAGAGATTTAATAACATTTAAATGAAACTATGAAAATGTTAATAAATAAGCAATAGGCTATGTATGATAACTTTATGGACGCATTTAGTAAATAATCAAATGAAATCCATGCTACGTCAAGCATAATGTCGTTTCTCAACTATTGGAGTGAAAAATATGCCGATAATTTTGAATATCCTAGAAGAATATCCTAGCAAATTCCTAAAAATGACTTCGATTTCCTGTTGAGGATATTCCAGTGAAAGTTATAATCAACAGGATCAAAAGTTAATCAAACTATTCAACTAATGTAGAAAGCAAATACTTTATTTATTTGTCAAATATTATATAATACCATACAATAAAAAAAGTTCCTTCACAATAAAATAAAAAATTATCCAAAAAAAAATTTAATGTAAATTTTTATTACAACGACAGCAATTTATTAAACAAATAAAGATTGTGTAAACGTATGTTGTTGTTTGATGTGGTTTGTTGAATTTCTTATTTATTACTGCATTGAAAGATTTTCTTCAGAATATTTTGTTTGAATAACATTATCGATTATTATTTGAATTAATAAAATTTAATTGTAAATTGATTTTTAAGGGTTTACCTCAATAATGTTGCACCCAAAATGGCGCGATCAAATAATAGGTTGATCTTGGAAAGATTTCTTATTATAATTTAGTGCCATTATTGGTGAATACCAAATTTTTGAATACCAGAAATACAAAAATCAGATTTAGTATTATGGCATTTGGAATTTTTGGAAATGGCAAACCTCAGGTATTGTTTGGGATTAATTTCAATGGATTAAGTCTGTTTATGGTTAAATATATTCCTCATGAAATTTGAAAACAAATACCTGCAGGTGAAAAAAATATGAAAATTGTTTATTGACTATATTGTGCATGTATTGTCTAAGCAAGGTTTCCAAAACTTTTCCTGTGATTGAACCTTTCGTTAATCCTCAAATTTTAACAGAACACATTGTCTATTTATTTTTTAATAAGTGAATGACATAAAACACACTAGGAGCATCTGAATTTTCAATACACTTAAATTCAGAATATTTTCATTGTTCACTCTTGTTCTTTAATATTATATTATGAAGAAACCACAGTTTGTATACCCTTCTTCAATCGCAGATATATTAGTTCAATTACCATATCTTTCTTTTGCTAAAGTTCTTGTCAAAACCCAAAAATCCATTAATATGTTTTGAATAATATTTAAATTTTGCAATAAGAAAAACAATTTTGCTACAATGTAATTTTACTTAAATTTGAACAATTTATATTTCCAAAAGTATTTAGGCTTAATATTATGCAGTGGCGTAACTAGTATCTTCAGTGCCCTTGGCAAAGTAAAAGTGTTCGCCCGTTTAATTGCAATTATTTATATTTTTTACATGCAAATAATCAAAAGATCAAACTAAATTTTATGACTCTTTTACAATTTATATTGAATTGAAAACATTAAAGAAATACAAATTTTACCAATAAATCCATTTTAAACTATATTTATGTGAATAATTTACAGATTGTTTCGATTCAAATTTGATTACATTTTTACTGATTAAAACAACATTGACTTATTTGTGAAATAGGTAATATGTTGAATACTTAACACGTATTTTCCAAGCTGTTTTGTTTGATCTTTAATTCAGATTTGTGAATAATATTTATCAGCCATGCTAACAGACTTGACAACTGTCGANATGAAACGAATAAAAAGAAAACTCAATTTGGAGATCTCAAAGTTTTTTTTGACGAAATTGTCGAACTACTTGAAGTGAAGATTAAAGTTTCTAGGACATTTTTTAAGAGAATTCACAAATGAACTTAGTTCTAACAATATACAACAAATTATCTCTGGTAAATCTGATATATTGGGTTTAATCGACGAATAATAAATTTGTTTTAAAATTTTACCTATTTGAATATTTTTTATATCACTGAATTTCAATGATCCAAATAATATGTCAATCCAAATATTGTTCATATGTATAAATTATTAATATGCATTCTATTTTTTATTATGTGTCATATTATTTGAAATATCCGTTATTAACAATAAATTTCAAATTAAATTCAAAAAACAAAAATCAGTCTATTAGAACTATTTCTATTAGCAATCATATATTAAATTTAGAGCTTAAATAAAAATCATACGCACAGTAGAATAATGAAAAATATTTTATTCATATTTTTCTTGATATAGTTGAACACTTTCCTCGACAAAAATCTTATGAAAAATCTACCAGAATCACAAGTTTTGTTTTTGCAGAATTTATCTTAATTCAAATGTTTTTTGTGTGCTTATTTCTTTAGATCATCGCGATTTATATCGACAGAATCTATCTGTACATAATTCTCTATGTATGTATGTGAATGAGTGATTATGGAATAACGCTTAACTAAAATCACCAAATGGCAAATTTTATTATAACTTTTAATTTTTATCGACAACATGGCATTTTTGTTTTAATGTTATCTGAAAATCGACTTTCTTCTATCGAATAATGCATCATTTGTCCAATTTGGACCAATAATTACTTTTTAACTGTTATATTATATTAATTATTTTTTTAACATACAAATCTATGGAGAATTATGTATTTGGTAACAATTGATAACATGATTCCGTCATTTTTGGCTAGTCTATTAATATTTCAATATAAAATTTGTCTACATTAAGAGCATTTTGTTTGAAGAAAACAATTTGTCTGATCACTGAAAGTATGAATACAACTTTTTAATGTCTACAAATGCAGTCATGCCCCTGTAAATAAATACTAATTTAGCTGCATATGTAGTCATCATCCGGGAAAGTGTTCAACTTGGAACATTGACATATTGATGAGAAAATCCCGGTCACCAAATGCTACAGAAATCGGATTCATTACATAGAATATTTATAAAATCATTTGTTGAATTAAAATTGGAACTCTTTTGTTTTGAATTATAAGTATAATTGATAATTCTTTCCTATTTCAACATTTCAATGGTTTTTTGTTCCATTAAATAGTATTATTATCACTTCATTTTTCCATTGATAAATGATTAAAATAATCAAGTAAAATCATAAATATATTGGAATGTGCAATAAATTTTCAATAATGTACACCTATTTCTTGCATAATGCGGAAGAAGGGTCTTATTCATCTGGACAGATTTTTAATGCTGATGAAACGGTTCTCCTTTGGAAGAAAACAGCCTATGACCTCTTTTCCATACATTTGTCAGTTTCGCATTACATAGTCAAGCAGAATCTATCTTCCTTGTTGATAGAGGGATTGGTATATAATATTTTCCTAGCCTATTAATTAATCTAATATTTCCTAATATTGTTTGATTTTTTTCTTAATGTGCAGAGATCTATATATGATATGAAAATTTATTTAGTAAGAATTCTTAGTCTTTAAAAAAAGAAAAAGTATTAATGAAATGAGCTTTGTTGTAAATGCTTGCACCAACCATTTGTAGATAATAATTTGTATAGAATAGGGATTTCATTATCATTATAACCAAGATATTTGAATTTAACAAGTACGTAGCTTTATTTTTGAATCTGAACATATCTTTAATATTTCAAGTTTTACAGAATTTTGAATATTACGCATAAGAAATAAATTAACAGTATTAAAATAAATTTTGAGGGAAATATTAACAAATTAAATTTTTTAATTATTAATATGTTGTTATCAAATAATTATTAAGATTTGAAACTACCATCATTTGCAATTTACTGACAAAGTTATAAAATAAAATAATTGTGATAAATTAATTAATACGAAATAAAACTCACTGCGCCAGCTTCTAATTCAAACACTGATAATGTATGCTTCAAGTTTAACTGCTGTAAAAAATCTTTGACTAATGAAAAAGCAAGTTTGCCTATTAAATTCAAAATAAAATATTTTTCTAATGTTTGAATAACACCTTCAGCATTATTAACAATGTTCTGAATTTTCTTTTTCTGTTCATAAATTGGAATTTTACTATCTTTATCTTGTGATAATGTTAATAGAACGCCAGCTCTCAGTTGTGCCTAATATTATTTTGATAACATTTATTTAAATACTTTTTTTAAAATTTAACTTTAAGCTCGTTAATTAATCCCAATTTCGATAATCTTTCAGTAATAAGATCTCTCAATTCAGCATCATTTGGAGAAAGTTCTTCATTAGACATTTTATATTATTCAAAATTAAATATAAACAAATGTATCCAAGGCAATGTATTAAAATAAAGTTTAAATTACGTGTAAAAACCAAATTAAAAATAAAGAAATAATTAAATTTTGGGAAATGTTCAATAGTTATTAACTGTATATGCTAAATAATTTTTTAAAAGTCTATAAAAAATGTCTGGTAATTATATTTGAATCTTAAGTAATTATTTTATTTTTATTAATTACCATTTAAAAAAATGATTGATGATATTAAAATATATCTAAAACTATCATTATTAGTTGTTGTAACTGTGCATCAAGTTTGAGAACCGATTTTATGGGATGAGTGCACTTTTCAAAACTATGAACCATTGACACGGCATTTGGTTTATGACTGCCGTTAGAAGGCTAATTTTAATTCAGAGTCGTAGCGGAATTGATCGGGCCATATTGTGGGGGTTTCTCCATTGGTCTGTTGCCGCAGGATAATAATGTTGCAACTTTGTCTGAAATTAATAGCTAGGAAGATTGAAAAATACAAAAGTGAAATTACATTACCAAGAAGCTAGAAGTACTCGCAATGACTAGGAATGTCCGTACTCCGTCAATCTTAATTTTTGAGAATCGAACTCCAGCTCTATAGGTCTTGGAAAAAGTCAACAAATTCTGTGTCTTGCCAGGTGATAGCCATACCGAGATATATTATGGACATATGACGAGTCACAATTTGCCACCATCAGATCTTCAATAGTTGCAGCATCCAGTCTCTTTAAGTATCCTCGCCTTGACAAGTCTAATAATAATAACTTCCATGAATACGACGTGAGAACCAATAGAAATAGCCATATGATCGATTTCTCACAAAACTCGATTTTATCGTAAAATAAGATAACAGACTGAGAAATTACTAACCACTAAATTTGAAAACCATCAAGGCACCACTACGTAAACTCCACCTGATCAGTGAGAACATCAGGCACAACTAATGAGAGAATCATGTCACCTAGCAGATATATGCTCCGTTCGCAGTAGCTACCCGATAGGAAGTAGGCCACCTTATCTTGTCAACGGGAGTCATTTGTGCACATTATTTGGATGTGGGTTTTTCGACTAGCGGTCGACGAATAGTTCCTGTTTAGTTTCGATTAAATTAGGATATAATTACTATTATCAGATGAAAACCTCAAGGTATCCAGTAACACTTTCGGACGCAATTGTTTAGTTATTCAAAAGCAAATGATTCTCATTTATGCATTATAATGTTTATTTTTGGTTATAACTTTATTTTATGATAATTATTTATATAATTTGTCTTTATTATAACAATATATTAACAATGTCTATATTTAACAATTTCATTTCGGTGTATCATCTTATGGTAAAATTCCAAAGGGACGAAATAAGTTAAATCGCTAGACAAACAGATGAAGTACTCGTGGTTCCAATCGAAATATATTAAGGATTCTTGGACTATTGGATGAGAATCCATAACCTGAAAGCTACAATCAGAAACCAAATCCAACAGTGGGCTGATTCGAGGGTTCGAACTTTTTCCTAGCTCAGCAAAGTCTTGTCTCAGTAAATATGAAACTGGCCGCAGAAACAGTCGATCGACTTCTCGCTTTTAACACCAACTTTTACGATTTAATAAAACTTTACTATATTACGATTTGGAACATTAACTATTTATTTGAAATTTGTTAAAAATTAATTTTTCTGTAAAGCGTAATTTATCTCGATTTAATTAAAAAATTTAAATATGATATTTTATGGTTTCGTCTCTTCGTATAAACTTCCATTAGCTTCTGTAGAGAAAAAAATTACGTAATTAATCTTGTTTTTTAATTCCATTAGAGAACTTTAAAATACACGTGGATTAAAAATTTGTTAAAAAAATACATAAAAAATCAATTAAACATTTTGCTCAGTTTAAGATGAAATATTGAAAGTAAATACCATAAGAAATTAAAAAGTTATTCCAAAATTATATATGGGTGAGCACGACCATGGAGCACGAGGACACAGTTAAGTGAACTTGCCAGAAAGGACCAATAAAATAAATATCGGTGTTAAACCCATGAACCTAATCTTGTAATTATTTCCATTAGAGCAGGGCTTTTCATACTTTTTAAACAAGGGACCCCTAATTTTTATTACTCTTAGTCTTTATTACGGACCCTCATAAAATCGCTCATGGACCCAAGTTTGAAAAGCCCTGCATTAGAGAACTTTAATTTAGTTAAATAAAAATACACAAAAAAATTAATTAAATATTTTGCTGAATTTAAAATGACTATTATTTAAATTAAATACCATAAGAAATTAAAAAATTATTCCAAAGCACGACCAGTGAGCACGGGAGAGACGACCAATAAAATAGATAGCGGTGTTAAACCCATGAAACTTGAAATAACATTTTGCGACCACCCTAAAAGGGAGCAAGTATATACGTCTTTTCAAATCGTAATCCATCATTTACAAAGACTTTTTTTCAATTTTTTATTTGATTTGGACAAAACTTTGTTGCATTCGAAATATTTTAAATAAATTATAGTAAATGTATATTAAGCACTTCGTTCTAACTCATTTGGATGATGGTTTCATGTTTGTTTCAAAATTTTATAATTATGACTAATAATTAAATATTTTCTTTCTCTTCGTATAAACTTCCATTAGCTTCTATAAATCGCAGAGATAAAAAATTAATTATTATTGTTTTTAGTTCCATTAGATAACTTTAAAATACACGTGGAAACTATATTTAGTTAAATAAAAATATATAAAAGTAATTAAATATTTTGCTCAGTTTAATATGATAATTATTGAAAGTAAATACCATAATATAACAAATTAAAAAATTATATATAGGTGAATAGACCAGGGAGAACGATACAGTTTGCCAGGACCAATAAAATAGATGGGGGTGTTAAACCCATGAACCTGTCATGATTAAAAGAAAATTAGTATTCCAAAATTATATTTATATAACAAAACAGCTTAGAACTTCAACTTGGTTCGTCTCCAGTGACGTCTTTTAGCGTTATATCTAGAAAAAAATAATATTAATAAACGATTTTTTATTTAAATTCATATAAAATAAAACTGTCAGTTCATCAGAATTAATAATGAATCCAATAGAACAATTAATATCCCAAACAATTGCACACAATTAGCATAAATTTACAATTGCCGGCTATGTTTGGTTAACATAATCAGCAAAAATTACTTAATAGTATTTCCAGTCTTCAATCTAACCCATTGAGGAATTGGACGGTTTTGTCCTTGCTTCTTTGCAAGTTTCTTTTTAATTATAAGACTTTTATGTGCAGCCTATTAAGAACATTAATTAAAATTTAACTTATAAAACTATTGCTTACCATTTGAAATTGCTGAATGTATTTAAAACTGTATATTTAAACAAACTTTAAAATATATTAAATTATTTGAAAATATTGTAAACTTATAATTATTTAATAATTATTTTTGTTTCTGAGATTCTGATAAAGATATATATGTAATTTATTTAGAAATTCCGAATATTTATTTGGTGGATACAATTTAATATTCAATACAAAAAATACGATTCTAATTTAATTGTATCGATTTAATATATACCCCATTTGACATACAATTGAATTCAAATCTATGTAAATGGCAATTAATTGTTAATAATTGTTTAATTAGTAAAATCCTTTACTTTTTGATCACCTGTGATCTATTTTTGATTTTTTATGTAACTTTATTTATTTGTACATCAAAAGGTGAGTCAAATAGTTCACTTTTTCTGTCGTTAAGAATTATATGTATTTGGGTTTTAGGGGTACAGATAACTTTATTTTTCTAAACGTATTTGACAGGCGCTATATACATGGTCACTATCATGTACAATCATGTTGGAACTGTATAATGAGGCTGAAAAACAATATGCAAGTGGATTTTGTTACAGAAACTAGTCCCCATTGAACTTTCGCTTTCTCAGTTATCAACTAAACCATGTTCCTTCTATGCTATGTAATTCATTCTGTAGTTGTAAAGAATCTAGGCAAATCGGTTGTTTCGCATTCAATAAATGTGGAGCATTTGCAAGTTGTGAGACTTCTACGATTGGAACATCCTCCAACTAAAATTAAATATTTCATTACACACAAAATTCATAATAATTCCGACAACTAGGATCTTATATATATTACATATTATTTGTACACATTATCCCAAAGTACAATAACAAGTTACGAACACGATATTCTGCTTCTAATTTGGTTCTTAGTGTGTTTCATCCTTGAAAATGTTTGTTGACAAAATTACGGGCTTCCAAACAATGACATGAACAACGCATGACAACACAGCGAGGAATACTTATTTCTGGAGAGATATGATTTATAAAAGTCTAACATTGTTAGAAAGTCAAATTGCAATTCAATGCATTCCATTTGAAAACATTCTGACAGTATACCTATATAGGCTGTGAATGGAGTAGAAAGATACAAAACAATTTTAACTTCAAATTCTTTGATCAAATCGAAAAGTAAAGCTGTGAATATTTTCCGATTTTTAGGAGTTTGTTTGGCTAACGTGTTGAAATGAGAAAAATTGTTACCATTTATTATGGCTTGCCATAATTTCAATTTCATTTTGAACGCGTTTGAGGCTTTAAATATTATACTGAGTTGATTTTTACATTGAAGACGAGTGTTAAAGTCATTTAAATGGGTAGTAAAATCTACAAAAATGCTAAATCTGCAAGTCAGTTGTCATCGTTAAGTTCTGGCACAGATTTGTTTTTCAATATCATCAACAATTTAATTTATTAAGTACGTTATAAAATTTTTAAAGCCATCTTATTTCTGTATATTCAAACTTTTAAGAAATTATTGGAATTGGCAATCATAAAATTTACGGGTCCTTAAAAAATTGACAGTTTTGACAACGATTTACATAATATGGTCAATTTTTATAGCAGTAATGGTACGCTGATTGATTCATTATGTATTTTAATGGTCACTAAAATCCATAAGATAAAAATTGTTTTATTGCTGTTTATTTGTCATTTAAACCCGCATTCGGTCCTGTTCTTTACTCTAGAGAGTGTATCAAAGTCAAGCTCACAAACATAATGACATCCTGGTCAGTATCAAATTACTATTTGATCGCTTAGCGTTCTTTGGATAAATAAAGTACTCACCATTGGGGTTGGGTGTCGTCCCCGTTTCGATGTACTCTTTCACCAGCTCTAGTCGGGAGATGACTGTATAAACGTCCTTTCGGGTCATTACTAGAGCTTGCTGTCCAAATTAATTGAGCTCCCTCTTCACGATTACCTGCGGTAGTTCGACATCGTCCCGCTTGTTGCCTTCTTCAATTGTGAAACATGAGTGGTTATACTGAACCCTTGATTCTTTCGTTTGACTCGGAACCTAAGTCAGATCTATCTTTCCACGTGTATCCTACGAGATCTGGTCTGGCGGATTTGATGTTTTAAAAATGTATATAAGTAAATATGTTTCAGCTCAATAGCTATTTAATTATAGCTTTATCTGTGCAAACTGGTGTAAAAACCTTTAAATAGAAATTGAAAGGTGATAGAAAAAATAAATTAAACACATAAACACAACACATTAACTCTCAAACGGATGTGTGTGTACAAAATGTACACATGCAAGGTTTGACATGTTAACCTGCCTCATTTGTTGTTCAATATCTGACTGCCGTTTTAGATTGATGATAAGCAAGTATTTATATTTAAGGACGAAAACTTTATTAGTTAGGAAATTTTGTTTTGATTATGATATAATTTAACAAAATTTACATAAAAATACACTTAAATAATTTATAAACTTTCTTAACCCCTTAAAGCACTTTTTTTTTGATACAACGGCAAAAATAAATCTTTTTTTTATTATTTATAATTAATATATATTATTTTTCATAAATTTATTACACTGTGGCCGAGATATAACCGTTAGTGAATCTTAAACAAAACTTTATATTTCGTATACCCGAGTCTCTCTCGGGCATGCACAAATTTGCCAGTAACACTTACCCGAGTTACTCTCGGGCATGTGCATTAAGGGGTTAATGTCCTTGTAATTTTCGTAAAATTTTGGAATTTGTATTTGTAGTATTCTAGAAAATGTGTTGACTGAAAATCTATCAACGATCAAAGCATGGAAGAAATGTTGCTTGCAACATGGAAGAAGGAATAATTGAGATGCTTAGCCATTCTATATACCTGTTGAAGGCTGCATAACAATCTGAATAAAAACACTCAAGATAATGTAAAAATTAAGTAAGTAAATAAGTAATCAAGTAAGTTGCTAACGTTTGTAAAAATGACGCGCTACTTTGTTTGATTGTGTGACACATGCCGAAAGTAATTTCTTTTTCAAAGACTGCCGTTAAGTAACACTAAGGTTAGTAGTGTTGAGGATACCTAAATAACAATTTATAAATAAATAAATAAAATTAACTGGGGGAAGATCGCCATGACAAACGGGACGATCTGTAGAAACTCAGAAAAGAAAACGGAAGTGAAAAGAAATTAAAAATGAGAAAGAGAAAGGAAATAAAAGGAATCAAACAGAAAAATAAAAACCAAGGTCAGTACTAATTAATTAGTACAAAAAGGAAAAGGAATTTTGAAATAGGGGAAAAAGGAAAACAACAATATCCTTATCTCGACAGCTTGCCAGTGATAATAGAATTGATGGTAAAAGGCGGTCAAACAAAAAAGGGAAAAAGGGAAAATAACTTGACAGCTATCAGAGATAAAAATGGGACAGTCGGAAAGGAGAAGGAAAATTGAAAAATACTTGATTATCCTGAGTGCCACAAGGGAAAACTAGTGGACATGAAATGAGAGAAGAAAATTAGAGACAAAGTGACGAAAAATTGAAAACAATTTGGAAGACGATTTGAGAGACGATTTGAGAGACGATTTGAGAGTCGATTTGAGAGATAAAATTATTGGAGAAAATTAGACGTTGGAAGAAATGTTGTTGGACAAACGGTTGTCAAAATAATTGTAAAGGAAATAATTGTGGAGAATAATTATTGGAGAAGAGTTGAAGAAAAGAATTAGTTGAAAAAATAAAACGAAAAGAAGTTATTTGATTATTTGAATAAAGTTGTGAAGAAAGTCAAAGAAAACAACCAGCTCAAAATCCCAGTTTAGAAACCAATCAATAATTTGTGATCTTTTAATCCGGTTTTATACATAAGTGCTATTCCTCACCGTGTGTTGTAATAAGCATTGTATAGTCACCAAGCAGAGTGTTGAATTTATTGCCAGTGTAAAGAGAAAGATTATTTGTGATTAGCAATAAAGATTTCTGTTGTCAAGTGTTATTTGTGAATCGGTTCAAGACACGCTTGGAGTCAGAGTGACATTTAAAATTATCACCAACTCAATAACCCAACAGTAGATTCTACCATATTATTGTAAAAATGCATTTACACATTTTCACTATTTCACTTACTGAAATAATAAATAAGTAATAACAAGGTAGCTTGTGTAAAGTATGAAATAATTTCGAAACTATTTATGACAATGTTGGATTTGAGAGAAACATTAGTTTTCAAATATTGTTTTCTATGGCCGTTGCAAATGCTATTAATATTTTCTAGTTACACGTGGTCTCGCAAAACTGAAACCCATTAAAATGTGTTATGTAAGTGAGACTACAGTGATAAATTCAAGTCTTTCAAATGACCGTGAAAGACATGTACAAAACGTACACATGCATCTTTTTAAATGAATTTTTTATGTATGCCTTTGAGGGTTAAACTTTCGATACGTAAAAATAGTTCATCGAATAAAAAATTTTAAAAATTGTATTATTTGGGGACAAATTGGCAGATTAAAATTAAGAATTCAATGCCAAATACACCGCTGAACTCAATTTATAAAAAATTATGAGTTGTCGAGAAAATGAAGAGAAAAAACAGAAAATGATGAGGACAATAAAATTTAGAAACCTCTCTCACCCCCAGGTTAAGTACTACAGATCCAATAGAATAGATTAATTAAAAATATTTTTTAACAATTATTAACGCTTAACACTGACAATATCATAACACAAAATAAGAAATGCACATTTTAGTAATATTTTTATAAAATACCAATTGAAAATAAAGAATGAAAATTAAAAAAATATTACTTTAAATACTAAATAGATACATAACATTTAAAACCAAATTAAAAATTAAATTTATAATAAATTTAAAAAAAATCCTCATAAAAATTCAAAAAATTAAGAATTTTAAAATTTAATATATAATAGTCTCAGAAAAAAAATTATGACATATTTCTCAAGCAGCAAAGTTAAAATTGAATGAATATTTTATTGCTAAATAGTTTTATTTCTTTCACAAATAAAAACAGTTTACTGTATGGTTTTTGATTTCATAAATATTAATTAAAAATTCGTTAGAGTTGTTTTTATCCAAAGCAAAAGATTAATTTAAAAACTTAATTGCTAGAATATTTTTTAACAATTAATAAGTCTTTACATTGACCATATCTCACTAAAAAAACAAGAAATTTACATTTTAATAATATTTTTATAAAATACCTATTCTGAAGATAAACATTGAAAGTTAAAATAAATATTATTTTAAAAACTAAATTAAAACAAAATTAAAAATTAAATTTATAATAAAATTTACAAAAATGAAATTTATTTTTATATAATTAAAAATATTAAAATTTAATTTGTAATTGATTACATTTCAATGAAAGTTTCTTAGACAAAAATGATGACATATTTCTCAAGCAACAAAGTCAAAATTGAATGAATATCTAATAAAAATATCAAGCGGTTAGTGATTGGCCCTGGTAAACAATGTAGAAAATTTGCTGCCACAATGATGAAGGCATTGATAATGACAGTTCTCACGGTCTCTGTCTCCACAAGTAATAGACACTACACAGAGCAGCTCCATTTACCAACTTACCAGCAATCGACACGGGAGAGTGCTCACTCAATTGGGTGATTGGTAGAGTTTATAAGATACTAATCTATTGATATGCATGGCTAAATGACGTTTAACGGTTTACCACTAAAATAGACACAGAATTCTAATATAGAAGAACAATTGTTTAGCTGAAGACTGTTGGGGTGAACGGCGGTGACGCCATTTGTTTAAGTTAGTTTCAATATATGTTAAGTGAATCCATGTGAAAAAATTAATTGATGAGAAAATGTTACCTTGCTAGGATGTAGTTTGGCGCCAATTCGATGTTTGAAGCGGTGGGAAATTTCTCTAAATGCTTTTTGATTTTAACAATTGATGAAACAATTTTCCGCTGTTTCGACGATTGTTTAGATGAAATGCAATTGTTTAAATCTATGAATTATACATGAATTATTGGTCAGTGTTGTGAATTATTGATTTGTATTAATTGTGCAACCAGATAATTGTGAAATATCTTTCCTTTATTTTGTTACTATTTTCAATGACTGACTATTATAACAATTTATAACACATTTTATTTGGAAAATATATTTTTTGGAAATTATCAAATTTTATTTTTTTTGAATTTTATATTTTTATTAATAAGTAATCGCGATAATAATCAATTAACCAGAAAAATTTGTGAAATATTTCGATATTTCATTGTTCTAGGGCTATTTATTTATATTTGATTATTTATTATTAATTTGTTTTAATTGGGGACTTTTAATGATTTTATTTTGTTGAAACATTTGTAACTTTTTATTTAGAAATTATTGGAATAAAATTATTAGAAATATTTAATGAATATATTTTATAATATTTATCATAACATTTTATATAGTAAATGGAATTTAAATTAAAATAGCTTGTTTTAACCGGTTTGAGAAGCTGGCTTTGATGTTCGAAGATTATTAATTTTTTTGTTTTAGCTTTGAACAAATTATAATTATTAAAAAAATATTCAATTACTCACCAGATGTTTCAGAGCCCAATTAAATAATTATCTTGCTTTATTTATAATGAATTCTTTACAAAATACATAACATTCCATCATCATTCAATACGAGACAGGGTAAAGATATTTAAATAATTTACTACCAAATCTGTTGTCCATTACAATATCAGAAAAATTCTGGGTGTTTCTTATTAGTGTCCCTGGACAGATAAAAAAGCCTTACGACCGAGAATGTTTCCATGTCTTTCATTTCTCCTTTCATTTCATATGAATTGTTTCTACTTGATTTTGGTATGTAAAATTCACAGCTGAATGAAGTCACAAACAAATTTGATGGAGAAAAAAAGACATGTAGAATATCATCATTGTTATCTTATCAATCCGACCCTGGCCAATTGAGCTTAATATCCACCGACAAACTCTTCATTATTTCATATCGGTTTTTTTATTTAACCGACCATAAAATGTCATCCTTTTAATAGTCTACTCATTTTCAAAGGCATTGTAAACATTTTATGTTATGATTGATTAATCTTTGGTAATTTTTTTATTCCAAAACTTTATTCAATATCAAAAATACTTTCCTTCGAATAAACATCAGCTTATTGCTGGCAACCCTTCTAACATAAAAATGTTACTGGTATTTAAGCATTAGTATTTTTTGTTTAAATGAAATAGAAAATTAATTAATTAATAAAGTTGTAAATAAATATTTCTGCTTTCAGTTATTTTTTAAATAAAGTAAAAGGTAATTAAGTAATTATTTATTTTGTTTCATTGAAGTTGTAGTTTTAAATGGTCAAATAACTTTGTGGTTTAAATGAAATAGTGAATTAATTTTATTGGGAATATACAAAATATATAAATTAAAATTGCTAAAAATGAATTAAAATGAATTAAATATTCAAAAAAGTAAAAATCAATATTTTTTTGGGAAAAAAGTAGTAACCAGTTACAAATTGGAATCTGAACATTAAATAAACAATATTAAAATGATTAGAGGTCCATAGAAGAGTCTAAAATTAAAAAAACAAATTAATTAATTAATTAATTAAAAAGACACCCACAAATCACTGTAGAATCTCGGGGGCTGTCAGCTCGAATGGATATTAAATCAAAATGGAAAAAGTTACTCCAACGTTCATATAGTTATCTCGATAAACGTGTGGACAACTTTCATTAAGGAAAATGATGGATGGAGAGAAATCCTTATAATAAGAAGTGATAAAATTAAAATTTGCCATGTGGTCGTTGCGACAAAAATTAAATTAAAAATATTTTACTGAGCAAGCAACAAGAAAACTGGAACAAAATTGAATGCAATTATTTCAATAAAGTTAGCCAAACCAGATTTGTATTTGGTATTGAGGGTGATATCCACTGTGTATCTACTCTGTGATTATTATTAGTTGAACTATCAAAGTATATTCAATTTTTGTTTGAATAAAATTTATTTTGTTGGGATTCAGTTATTGATTTTGATTAAACACGAGGAGTCAGATTGAAACAGAATTCTTATCGACAATTTGTTAATATCCCTATAATTTTTTGTTTTAATAAATCCTTCATTAAATTCTTGTTTAACTTGACAAAAGATAAAACACACATCCGTACTCGTGATAATTAAACCAATTTTTAAATGCATTTCCTGGAATAAAGTTTGGAATCTCCTTATCATTATTTTACTTTTTATATATGTTATCTGCCGACTGCTATTTTCCGCAGTTTTATTTAAATAATTAAATATATTTTAATTAAAAAATCCTACGAAGGAAAAAAAAGTATTAACAAAATGCACATATATTTATTTTATACAGGAATTAGAAAGCAGTCAGCAAAACTTCATTTGTGAGAAATAATGATTGTGTCCCTCCAAAATAGCGCTTAGAATGTCTTTTTTGAAGGTTAATTAAACTGTTAAAATTATTAAACTACAGGAAAACTGTTTTAATTTCCGCTCACTTTCCTTTTGGATTATCATCCATTAAATATCTGCTAAAACTAATAAATTGAAATAAAATAAATAACAAAAGCCTTAATTAAGATTAATACATTATATTAAATTGTTAATGCCCCGCTGCGATTATCAACCCCCTCTTTCCTAAGAAAAAAATGATATCACATTTTTTGATGAGCCAATTTTAAATAGACAATAAAATAGGCCAGCTTCAAATAGTGTTGGAAGTAACTTTATTGAAAACTTAAACAGAAAGACCTACCATATAATTATAAGTGTCAGTATTGCCTATATAATTGTTGGGTAGTAGCGTAGCAAGGAAATTTTGCGCCCATGGCAAAACACCCGAATTCGCGCTCTCCCGGCTGCCCCCTATCGCGCAATTATATATCTTGTTTGCAAACGAAACATAATCATTATCAGTCATAATATAATTATTAAACTTCCAATTTAATTGCGATAATGAAAGTATAGCCTAGCAACATTCCCTACAAAACAATATTATTTAGAAAAATTACCTCCAAGAAATATATATTAAAAGTTGCGTTTTACAAAACCTTCTTTCACTCTTAAGAAGGATTTGTACGTCGAGCAGAAATTCCAACTTTGAATTCAGATCCTTCAACCTAGTGAATCGGGTTGTTGTTTATTGTTGAAAACGATCTAAAACAGATTTCATGACGCACAAAACCTCTTCATCTGCTGAAAGACCCGAGTCTTGTGCCGATTCTCCAGACATTCTTTACCTTCTTCAATTCCCATTCTACACGTTTTATCTTGGCAGTCTCAATAGCATCTCTGCATAAGTCTTCGCAATTTTTCTTAAATTTATTTTCCAGAGATTTAATATTTAATGGTACATTCTTGAAGTTCATGGTAAGATCCTGTAGCCGTTTCTGAATACATTCAATTTTTCCAAGAAAGTGATCACTCTTTCTGTGTGTCTAAAGTTATTAAATCCACTCACTGATTCAAAAGAAGATTGGCAATTAGAAGTCGAGGTGAATAGCAGTTTAAATAAGTATAGTTTTCAAGTATAAACAATGAAGAGTTAAAGCAGGCAGTTATTAGTAACTGGTGAAAATTAGTAACCATGAAATTAGTAACCATGACCGATAAATCTTATCCCGTTAAGAAGTCAACGCTTGGGCCATTGGTGGGTTATCGAATGTCTACCAGATGCAGCAAATTGAACATCTTTGTTCTGAAATATATGTGGTCCACGAGTGATCATATATGTGCTCCGCTGCTGTGATACTATTGATAACTTTGAAACTTTTAAATTCTAAGTATCCAACATCGTGAAACATATGTAAGGCTAGAATAATATGAAACACGTCAGCATCATTATCTATGCCTGTCATTTATTCTGCGACTTCATTATTTATTTCTTTATTATCTTTATCTGTATATGCATCATCAATACTTTGGATCGACTCAGAGTTATTATCAAAGTTATTGCAAAATTTCTTCCAACTACTCCTCTTCTTTTTCTGCTTGATCAAGTTCAACTTCAATATCTTCATTTCCTTGAACATAATTCGACCCTGGCTGAGTGCCTCATTCTTCTGAATCTAGACTCTCTTTTTGAATTTGTTCCTCTTCAGACTTAGCTTCTTTTAAAAAGATGTTCATTAATTGGCTTGACTTCTCTGTTTCTTTTTCGCCTTTTCGCCCCACTCCATTTATCTCCTGGCATATTGACAATGGAAAAAATATAATCTTTGATTTTCAATCTTAATTATTTTATATTGTCTATTCAAAACTCATATACATGTAATACTTTCAATATCTATTGTAATTTATACCTAATAAAACGTATTAATTTAATAACATAGTAACACCTTAGTAACCTACCTTTTTCTTACTTGAAATACACAATAGCATAACAGAAATTAAAATAATCGTTTTAGACTTATTTCATGATAACATCATTTTAATGCACTTTGTAAATTTAAATAAGTATACTTTTCAAGTATAAACAAAGACGAGTTTAATATATAATCTAACAATCCAGCGCCCGAAGAGGCTGTCCATTAGTCTCATATCGATACGCTACTGTTGTTGAGATTGTTCAGTGATTTTGGCATCAAATGATTTTTCATAACACCAATGTTCGAGTGAATAAAATTAATTATTACTAACCTAAATTACTGTAAATTAATCACAAAATACTTTTGTTGGACTAGAACTGTAGATTTTTGAAATTCATCGAAAAACATACATAGATGCAAGCCCGATGACTTACTGAGAAATTAATGTTGGAAATCGACAAATGGATAGAAAAACCGACGCATGCAAACATGAAATCTCTAATAATGAGTATGAAGACGCTGAAAAATCAGTTCTTAACTCTCCGAAAGCTACTCAAATTTTGTTAATGCCTGTTGGAACTTTTGTGTATTTTACCGAAATATTTTACACTCCTAAATTGGTGAGTCCTTTTAATTTATTATGTAATAATAATTCGAAGATAAAGTTTTATGCAATAAAGTTTACCTTACTTTCAAATTATTTCTACGTTTTCCTTAAATTTATCTCATGCTTATATTATTCTAAAAAATCAGAAACAAAAAAATTATGAAAGAAGGTAGGAAGATAGATGGATCGGGTCATTCGACTGCTCCATTTATGACTTCAAAGCCACAGGTCCGATTCTGGTCCAATGATTTTTATGCAAATGTAAAACACCATTTTTTCAAACTGCTTACTAAGTTTATGATCTCAATTCAGACAACACTAATTGAGCTTGTTTTATATAGTTCATAATTGAAAATTTCCACGCATCATTTACTGTTAGTTTTTCATCATTTTTTTTGTCCAAAATATAGTGGAGTTACGGTTTTGCAATGTTTCAAATGTCACAATTATATCTAGGTCTAGTGGACGTAGATGGAAAAGGGCAAAGTTTATATTTGTATATTCCAAGTTTGAATGAGTTAGTGTTTTCTAGAATGTTAATATCTTTAGACTTCAGAGTCCACTCAAACTTTATTGTCATTCAACTAACTGGTGGGTTATTTAACCACTTGCGCTATATTGACGTGCCAGGCACGTCTTGATGATTTTTTTTCAGAACTGCAAGTGACGTGTATACCACGTCGATAGTATTTGTCGCAAAACAAAAACGACGTGTTTGCAACGTTGTTGTGTGAATAATTATTTATATTCGTGTAAATCTTTTATGTAAGACCCTACCCTCGCGGTAAGCACTGGTCAAACCTCTGAGCTCGCTGACGCGGTGAGGCGTCGATGCCTTACGATACTTTATATAGTAGAGCGCGGCTCAGCTACCGAAAATTAAATCATAGCGCAAGTGGTTAAATCAAAACTATTCACTTTTTTGATTTTTGTTTTTTATTTAGAAATTTCATTTATTTTCATTTAAATTTCAACTATAGATCAATTTCATTTCCCTTTTGAAGATTTTGACAACAATAAAAAAATATTCCCGGAAATTTGTGCAATGAAGAAAACCATTAAGTGAAAAAAATATTATTAAATGAAATTATTAACAATATTAAATGCAAAGGTCATACTAATTTATGAGAAATTCTAAAATCGTAAATTTTGATGTAATAAATTTTACCATATTTAGATGCAATCAGCATTACAACTCTTATAAAATATGTCACATTTACTTTTGATAACATTTATCTTAATTTTATCTTAAATTTATCTTATTTTCCTTCGAAGTGTTGTCACTATGGAATTGACATAGTCACATTTTTCAAGAGGCAGTTGCGTCGGCTTGGCGATTGGCCCACAATGCCAAATGACTATTTTACTTCCATATGGTACCCATGGTGAAAATATTTCACAATGTAATTTTCTTGCGCAAATCAATGGCATGCAGCTTGGTCATCACGTTGATAATGCACCAATGGTCGACAAATGCAGAACAAATGAATCCAATATCTATTGATTGCTGAACCTACATTTTCCTAACTTTCCTCGACTGCCGATACAAACAATTACGTTACACTACTCTCTTTTCACCCTTTTCGAATATGTCTCATGAAAAATCCACAGAAGACGCACTAGTGAGAATTATTTTATTCAAACTTTCTATACACTCGCGAAAGACTAATAATAAACACATTTATTAATGAATCAAAAACAAATAAAAAGAAAATATTATGTAAATTGGAAGGTTTCATTTCACGAATTCCGAACACAATTGAGCAAATTAGACGAAGTTCATAAGAGTAGGTAGTCGTCAGCATCAAGGTCGATGTATACTAATATCGGATCCATAGTCACATAACTCTCGCTTCCAGCGGAGTGGTTAGATTGGTAGAAGTGTTGTCCAGGCTTATGTTTGGTTGCCTAGTTCTTCTACGGATGTATCGAGATCCAGGGGCGTTTTAAGGTCGATGTAGGCCCTAGCAACTTTTGCATATCTGCATTTGTAGTAAGCCTCAAATAGATTAAAATTTAATTAGTATTGGTAATTACAAATTATTTTAATTTTTGAAATCATGTTTGATAGATACCAGAGAAAAAACGAGTCTGGAATCCAGACTCTGGATCTGAAAAACAAAAGTAAAAGCAAGAGAAAAAAGAAGCATTAAAAAGATGAAGGGCTATATACTGAAATATATAAATAATGATGATAAGCCCAGCAGTACCAGAAATATTGCCGAACGTAAGTGCCAAACAAAGTGAAAAAGATGTTACTTATGAACACCCAGAACAGATCAACCAGCCTAAAGATATACAGCTTCAATTTAATGACCCAAATCCAGAACTAGCAAGCAGCGAAGATTTAAAAATGAAGCAAAGCAATGAATGCAGAGTCAGTGATCCCTGCTGAATGGGAAGTAAATGCATATCTTATAGGCTTTTTTGCAGAAAATATCCCTTCACAGAATTTAGAAAGTGATTTTCTTTCAATGGGTAGACAATTTGGAGACAAGACAAGATATGCACACAAGGAATATTTTCTGAGAAAATTGACAAATGAAGAAGTTGTCAAGAGAGATTGGCTTATTTATTCTCCTTCAACAGGTAAAGTGTTTTATTATGTGTACAAGGTATTTGATTGCAAATATGGTGGTGTCGATGAATCTTGCAATCAATTTAAAACTGGTTTTCATGATTGGAAAAATGCAGCTGCAAGGATTACTTTGCATGAGAAATCTGAAGACTATATTGCTTCTCTATCAATGATGTTGCAACGTCAGAAGTCCAATAGAATTGATTCAGAGCTCCATAAAGAAAAAGTGAAATTGTTTAAATACTGGACTGAAGTTTTGATAAGAATAATTGCAGTTATAAAATTTTTTGCTGAAAGAGTATTAACTTTCCGTGGTAAGACTGAATTGCATAACTTTCATAACAATGGAAACTATCTTGGCTGCATTGACCTTTTAGCTGAATTTGATCCATTTCTAATAGAACACATTCGAAAATATGGAAACACGGGAAAGGGAAATATATCATATGTCTTCAACTATATGTGATGAGTTCATTGATATATTAAGTTCCAAAGTATTGACGCTGATAATTTCTGAAATAAAGAATGCAAAGTATTTTGGAATTAACATAGGTTCAACTCCTGATATTGGTCACATGGATCAACTTACACTGGTTATTCGTTACGTCATCCCAAATGGAAATGTTGCGGAAAGATTTCTTCACTTTATTCCAATTAAACATCACGACAGAAAATACTTATTTGATCTTGTAGTGAATACTCTTAATCTTCATGGTGTCTGTTAGACGCAATTAAAATCAAGTCTTCTTCAAACATTTATTTTTTTAACAACTTCAAAAAATTGAGCCGTTTACTAGAATATTTAAACACCGAGGCGTGATAATTATTAATATTAATGTAATTACTGGTCATACATTTAATTGATTTAATTTAATATAATTTAATATAATATGATATAATTTAATATAGAATTTAAATATACAAATTTAACAGAAATAATTATTTCTACTAACTGATCTCACTTCTACCATTTAACCATAATAATTTTATATAGAGATTTACTAACTCCTTACATCCCCCTTCTTTAAAATGCTTTAACTTTTCTATATTCCTCGTTATTTTTCTCCCGTTTTCGTCTGTTAACAAATAACTTCTTTCATGATTTCGTTTTATTACTGTGTATGGTCCTTCATATCTCTCGTGATCTTTGTTTCTAATTTCTTGTTTCACCAATACTTTGTCCCCCACTTCTAAGTTCCTAGTTGTGCCAATTTCTTTCGCTTGCTATCTTTTAGCCTCTAATTTCCGCATGATTTCATTTCTATCCACTTCATTATTACTATGCCATTGCGATCTATTAATCTTTCTTCCAAATATAATTTCTGCTGGACTCACTCCAGTAGTTTTTTGAGCTGTCGCATTTAAAACGTATTCTATATCAGATATTAATTCTGCCCAGTTTTTTTAACTCCTCTGAGTGACGCATTAATATAGTCTCTTATAGTACGAAATTGTCTTTCAATTACACCATTAGTATTATGATGATACGGACTCGAAAATATCAACTCAATTCCTGCTGCCTTTGCTAGTTCTTTAATGCTATTTGCTTCGAAATTTTTTCCACAATCAACATGTAGTTCCTTAGGGGCTCCAAATTTCAATATCCAATTTTTAACAAAACTGTCTTTATTGTATTTTCATCCTGCTTTCTAATAGGAGTTAGAGATATGTATTTACTGTAATGATCGATTATTGCACAAATATATTTTTCTCCTCTGAAGGTTTCTCTTAATGGACCGCAAATATCCATGTATATTTTCTCCATAGGTTCTGAAGCTTGAATTACTTGGGTTTTTTCTTTTGACTTTGTAGTTAAAACTTTGTTTTTCTGGCATGCTTCACATATTGAAATAGTCTCTTTTACTTCATTTAGCAAATCTTCCATATCAAAATTGTTCCTAATATATTTCATAACTTTTTCTACTCCTGCGTGGCATAATAATAAATGTGTTTCCTTAATCATTTCTCGTCTTTTTGTTTCTGGTATCCATATTTTGTTTTGATTGGTATAGATAATATTTCCTTTTAACATATATTTAATATTTTTCCTTACATTTATTTGATCTTTTATATCTTGTATTTCTGCATTATCTCTTTGTCATTCATTTCCATTATTTTCGGTCATCAATGTTAACAATTTAGTTTTTAATCGCCCTGATTTGGGGTTATCATGGTCCATCAAACATTGTACACATTTTCCGCATGTATTTCTAGACAGTATATCTGCATTCGTATGCGCCGTACCTTTTCTGAACTCCATTTTTATGTCTAAACTGCTCAAGTAATTTATCCACGTTTGGAACTGTGCTGTTATCGGCTTCTTTGTCGTTAACATAAAAGTTATTGCTTTATGATCAGTGCGCAAAACAAACCGTTTACCATATAAATAATGATTAAAATGGCGACAGAAATAATATATAGCCAAAAGCTCTTTTCGTGTTATACAATATCCTCTTTCATGGCTACTCATTGCATGGGATCCATATGCAATAACGTGTTCATGCCCCATTTCATCTCTTTGTGATAATACAGCTCCAATTGTATCAAAGCTTGCGTCTGTATCTAATATGAATTCTTTCTTGAAATCTGGAAATACGAGAATTGGCGCTGTAGTCAACGCCATTTTCATTTCTTCGAAAGCTTTCTCACATTCCTCAGTCCAGATTATTTTTTCACTATTGCTTCCACATATGCTTTCTAGAGCTCTTGATTTTGTTGCATATTCCTTAATAAATCTCCGATAATAGTTACATATACCTAAAAAGCTTCTCAAATTATTTATACACTTAGGCCTCTGAAATGATTTAATAGCCTCAATTTTACTTTGATCTGTCCGAATCCCCTGACTGTTAATAATGTGCCCTAAAACTTTACTTCGCTCTTTAATAACTGACATTTTTCTGGGTTGATTCTCAATTTAGCTTCCCTTATTTTCTCTAGAACTTTTCCAAACACATTGTAATGTTCTTCAATTGTTCTTGTAAAAATTAAAATATCGTCTAAATACACCATAACTCCTTCTTTCCATAGATCTTTCAATATTTTTGTCATTAATTCTTGGAATGTACCCGGTGCCGCCGCAATGCCAAAAGGCATTCTATTAAAACAAAATTGCCCTTCTTTAGTAGAAAATGCTGTCTTTTCTTGCGATTCTATGTCCAATTTCACCTGATAATAAGCGTTCCCAAGGTCTATAGAACTAAAGTACTTAGATCCATGTAATGTATCTAGAATTTCTTCTACATTCGGCATAGGAAAAGCTTGTCTTTCAGTAATCTTATTAAGCTGTCTAAAATCTAAACAAAGTCTGATATCTTTTTTGTCTTTTTTCCACACGCATACTAACGGCGTATTCCAAGGTGAATTACATCTTCTTATGATATCATTATTTTCTTAATTTTTTATAGCAGCATTTATTTTCTCCTCTAAATTGATGGGTTGCCTTCTGGGTTTTATCATAATTGGCCCTTCTTTTGTGATGATTTTATGTGCAATTAAATCAGTACATCCGATATCCCAGTTATTAGCCATAAAAACACTTTTATTGTTTTTAACAATCTCTAACAGTCTTTTATTTTCGTTTAATCTTAGAATTTCTATTGCTTTTTGACATCTCTCGTTATCTGTAATCTTTTCCCCAAATCTAGCTTCTATTTCACACACAAATTCATTATATCCTTCTTCATTTTGCTTGATGTAGTTTAATTCAATTCCAAACTCTTTCTGCAATTCCACTCCGCCTCTGATATCTGGAACAATATTTTTAACTATTATAAATGTTATTTTTCTTTCCATATTACCAATTCTAACATCAATATATATTTTTCCGATTGTCTCTAATTTACTATCATTTGCACATCTTAACATCTCATCTGTTTTTATGATTTTCACATTCACTAATTTTTCCACAACTGCTTCTGCCATTACATTTACTCTTGCTCCTGTATCTAGTAAGCATTCCATTCTATAACCCTGAATTTCAAGAGTTGTACTCGGTCTACCTTGCATTTTGTTATAACTCAATTTCGGTCGTTTCCATTCATCTTTAGTGAAAATATTTTGCTCCTCTGATATTTCATTAATCCACCCAATTTCCTTTCTCTCTAATTTATCTTCTGCCTTCTTAATAAATTTATAAACTTTTTCATTTACTATTTTATTATTATATTCTGTTTCTTTAATTTCATTATACTCTTCTTGATTCTTAGGATTATTATTATTATTTATTAAAGATCGATCAGCATTAAAATAACTATAACATTTAAAATTATTTAAAGGAAACTTTTTAAAATTACAAATATTATTACATAAAGGTTCTACATTATTATATATATATATATATATTATATATATATATATATATATATATATATATATATATATATATATATATATATATATATATATAAAATATATATATATATATATATATATATATATATATATATATATATATATATATATATATATATATATATATATATATATATATATATATATATATATATATATATATATATATATATATATATATATATATATAAGGATTATTTACATTATTAAAATTATTATGACCAATATTTACATCAATATCAAAATTACTTAGTATATTGCTCCGATCATTGCCTCCCGTGTCGAAGCATGCACTTTTGGGTGCTGAATATCCTCATATTTGTCTTCTGCATCATCTGAATACTCAAGTGGCATCGTCTCATCATTAGGTTCAATTGCTGCAATTGTTCTTCCTGGATTGTTGATCTTTTGTTGATAGCTTGTGGTTCGATGGGCATAATAATTATTGTTTCTCATGTTTGAATTAGTTTGAAACTTCCTTCTTTCCAAATTTGTATAGCAGTCAATCTCCTTATGTCCACGTAAGTGACATCTCTGGCATTGAATCGTTGAACATTCTCGCCGTACGTGGCCTTCAACTCCGCATGCAAAACACGTCATTTTCTTTTTCATTTGGCATTCTCGACTAACATGACCAGTTTTCTTGCATGTACAGCATTCCAATTGTCGGTTACTGACGTTTCGCTGCTTGAAATTATTATTTCCGTTTACCATTCCTCTTTGAGCAACATCTCTGTAACTTCTGTAGTTTTGAACAACCGGTGAAGTCTTCACAACATTAATATGGCCCATAATTTTGTTTACCTTTTCTAATTTCTTTATTGTCGCTTTTATTTCTTCTGATGTTTTCAAATCTTTCACCTCGATCTCTTTTTTAACTTCTCGATCTCTTAGACAGTTTGTAAGCAGGCATTTTTCTATTTCTTCTTCATCCCATTTGTGCGCTATTAATTTCTTTGTCATCTTTTTAATTTTCTCTATAAAAGTTTCGGCTGAATCTGATCCTTGTTCATAACTCAAGGCTTCTTTTAGATCATCCATTAATGATGTCGGTTTTGAAAATGCATATCGAAGTTTCTCTTCCATAGTTTTTCCTTCGGCTGCTTCATAATCAAATTGCCGGTCTCTACCATATGATAATGCCAGCAACACGGGTGGAATTTATTCTGGTGTACAAGCTAGATTTAGAGAGATCAACAGTTTTGCAGAATGGATACTATGTTTTGCTCACAGCTTAAATTTGGTTGGTTCATCTGCGGTGGAGTATTGTTCAGCAGCAGTTAACTACTTTGGTATTGTTCAGTCAGTGTATACGTTCTTTTCGGCTTCACCACAGAGATTGTCAAAATTTAAAGAGCGAATTAAGAATAAAGCAAAAGCTTCTGCTCTACAAAGTCTGTCAAAAACAAGATGGTCAGCACGCAGTGATGCTAATATAGTTTTTATGCAAACTATTTGGAGATTCGCCCAGCATTGTTTGATATTGCTGAAAGCGAAAGCCAACCACCAGCAGGTGTCCATGAAGCAAAATCGTTAATAAAAAGTTTAGACCATTATGAAACTGCGCTAATGTGTGAGATTTGAAAATATTTACGTCAACAAATGAATATAGCCAATAAAGCTTTGCAACAGCCTGGCACAGAGTTCTGCACTATCATACAATTGTATGACAGTCTCACAAAACACTTTCATGAAACACGTAATAAATTCAAAGCGTTTAAAAGTATGTGAAAAGATCTTACAAAATCCGATTACAAAGAATGTACAAAGCGCAAACATGTGTAAACAAGATTTCACGATGTTGTGATGGATGAGAATCATATTGATATGAGTTTAATTTTGAGTGCTAGGGACGATTTCCGTATATAGTCCTTCTATGTGATCATAGACAGACTTATCATTGAGATGGAAAAACGGTGAGCAGCTTAGGCAAGATTACATTACAGGTTCAGTTTTCTTATTGACAGATCTTTATCAAGTGATGAAATAGTTTCTTAAGCAAACGAATTAATAAAGATATATTTATCAGATCTGGAAGAGGCATTTGCTGATGAGTCTCTTTTGTTTTCCAGAATGTTGGCTGACACAAAATCTGTTGCTGAAATGATGAAGGCCCAAATACAAAACAAGTTGGTCACAAGTTTTCCAAATGTAAATATTGGTTTTCGAATTTATCTTTCAATTTTTGGATCAAGCTGTGAAAGTGAACGATCTTTTTCAAAACTGAAACTTATCAAAAATTATTTGCGGTCAACGATCGGACAAGAACGATTGTCTTCTCTTGCACTTCTTTCAATTGAAAACGATTTAATACGGGAAATGTTATTTGAGGATGTTATTTGTGATTTTGCTCATGCAAAGAAATTTAGTCTATAATTTAGTCTGATGTGTAAAACAACTTTAGTAAAACAGTTTCTAATTATAAAAGTGGTTGATTTTGAATTTTGAATTCTTTATTTTTCTTTTGAATTTTTTTGTCTTTATTTTTCTATTTTTAATCACTCAATAAAAAATGATAAAAAAATTTAATTTAATTTTTTTTCGTAGGCCCCTAATTGTTCGTAGGTCCTAGGCACAGTGCCTACTGTGCCTACTGGATAATCCAACCCTGTCGAAATCTAGTGGGCTTATATTTTCGAATTATTTTACTTTTTTCCAAAATTGAGTTCTTTATGGTTGGCTGTTGAATTTTCTTGGGTGTAGATCGAGAGTTCGTTTTGGACATGACCTGATCTGATAAATAATGGGACAAGATAATATTTGCGTCTTCTGCCGGCTTTTTTTATAATTAGACTTTTTAATTCTACGCGAAATGTTCGAGTGATCCCCCAATGTAAGTCTTCCAGACTATACTGCTTTTGTAATGCGGGTGTCTTTCTACCTGATATTCTACGGGATAATATTGTTGAGGATACCTAAATAATAAAACAGAAATAATTTTCAAATGCGTAAAATGATTGGGGGGAAATGATTATAAATGAATAAGGTATTATTCTGGAACTCAGCGAAATAAGAGTGGATGAGAGATATTGAAAAATGAAAAGAAAACAGAAGAAAATCAATAAAAATAGTCAATTAAATAAAAGGTCATTCTTAATTAACAAGTACAATTCAAAAGAAGCAAAACAAAATTTAAATTATCTTCTTATCTCAATGGTCTATTCAAGATCAGGGAAAAAAGAACATGGGAAATCCGATAGATGGGGTTATCAAAGAATATATATCTTGACAGTTGTCAGAGATTACGGAGTTCTCAATGGAACAGGTTTAAAAAATGAATATATTATCAATAAATGCCACCAGAGGACAAGGTATAAAAACTAAACATAAATTAGCAGAGACGAGAAAAAAATTGCTAGAGAAAAATTTGTGAGAAATTTGAATTTACGAGAAGATTTAAAATAAATTATTGAGAATCATGAAACAGTTGAATTAAAAAATTGAATTAATAAATCAGAAGTACTTGAAAAACTCAAATCAAGTTAAAGACAATCAAATCAATTTTGCGAATCACCCGTTACCGGCAGTAGTCAAGTAGTTCTGTTCATAGAGTATAGTCAATATTGTGCTATTCCTCCCGAAGGGTTCTAATAAGCATTTGAAACATTTGAGGTGTGTTGCAAATTGGTATCTTTAAATTCGATGTGATTAATTGTGATAATCAATAAAGCTTTTCGTCGTTGGGATTTGTTATTGTCGTTATTAAATAACACGCTCGGAGTCAGATCAGTAACTGGCAGTTTAATAATCACCGACCAACTACAATATACCCAACTATATATTTGTCTTCCATTTGAGTGAAGTGGTGTCTTGGATGATCAAATGTAGCTGAATACCAATCATGGATTATTATTATACCTCCTTCTCTTGTTTGAGATGTATAATGAGTCTTCTAATAACGGTTGAATAAATTGCATCTAACATTACTGAAATACTCTTCCTTTTGATCATATGTGAGTACACTCAATGCCCTATAGTCAAAGCTTTGTCGACAACGAAGAACATTGGTGTGCCTTATCACCTAGCTCCCCGAGGTGGCAACACATCAGAATAAGTAACTCGACTGAAGACCAAATGCAAGACATCTTTCAATCCTGGAACTAGGTCGCCGCTTGAAGACGCTTAGATTTGGAAACTGAAAAATTCTACCAGTTATGGTCATTTGAATGAATCTTTGAGTCTCAAATGCATGGATTTTGGACATAAATACACGTTTTTCTAGAATCATTTTCATTGCCCAGTTAATAACATTTATCTTGTTCAACTTCTTTAATAGTTGTTTGAGAAAATTCTTAATATCAATCTTTTTCAATTGTTCAAGACCAGGGGTTCTTAAAGTGGTGGTCCGCAGATTACTGATCACCGGTCTGTGGAAGAGTCAAAAATTAATTTTAATTTTAAAATTTTTTATTTAATGTTTTTAATGTTTTTATTTCGCGTGCAGAACTTTCAGAATCATTATACTAGACAACATATTATTTAATCTTTGAGTTTTGCATTGTTATTTATATACTTTTATTTATTTTTTTGACTTTTTATCAATAATTTGTTTTATATTTATCAAAATATTGATCAATATAAAAAGAAAATGACAGTAAAGAAAAAGATACAATGGTAAAAACATGTTCGGTTTTTGGTTAATTTAAGTCGGTTACCTCTGACTCCTCGGTCCTTTAAATCAAAACAATAACGAACCAACGTATATTGAAATAACAAAATTCACAATCTTCTCTCAACACTTTACGATGAATAATCAAAGTTACGTTTGACCGATTCTCCGCTCGGTGTTGATGCTTTGTAAATAGATAATATTCACCTTTTATTTCTTTAGATTCTCTTGACCCACGTTTTCCTCCTTTTTCTGTTTGATTTGATTCTTTTTCACCTTTCCGTATTCCTATTCTATATCTTCTTTTCCCTAATCTCCTTAATTCGTTTTTACCTATTCCTAACTCGGTTTCTTCTAACCCTAGCTGAGGCAAAATGCCGATTTGCTCTGATTTTCCCTTTCCTTATATACTCCTCGAAATCGGGATGACAAATGGTTATTGCCGAGCCATCTTTCACTTGACATTTGCTTCCACGTATCCGCTTCGGCTGTCACCCATAATGGTCCAACGAACCAAGATAATTAATGGCCCTTCCGGCCTTTCTACACACACTATCTTCTCCTTGCTCTTTTCCAATTAATCATTGTGTCAAGCTAATGGGCCCAAATCTTCCTTCTGTTTACTTTTCTTCTTGTTTACCCAGCTCGGGTTTCCTTCACCTCTCGGGTTCTCCATTAGCTCGGGTTTTCTATTAGCCAATTAATTAATTAATTAACGTTTTCTGTTTTCACCCATTTGAATGCTTTTCGACTCTTCCTAACCATTTTCTGATAAATCCCTAACCATCATCTTGTTGACCATTAGCTACTCTATACCTGTCCAGTTTTCCCCATTCGATTTCGATGATTCTTCAATTTATTGATTTTTCTCGGATTTTCGGATTCTTGCCTTTTGTAATTGCTTTTGGCATTTTCTAATACTGCTTCCATCACACTTTCCTTTACTATCGATTCTGTGCATGATCACGATTTTATTTGTCTTTTTTCTTCACTTACTTTTTATTTAAATTATTAACCTAAATTTCATTTGAATTTATTTTAATTTACGGACCTCAACAAACATATGACCAGGGCCGCAAAAAGCCTTGCCGGGCCCCGGTAAAATGATTAACGCGGGCCCTTTATCTATTATTATAATATTTTTTTAAATCTAATTTGTTATGTTTTTTGTTTGGTTTTTTTTTGATATGGAATATATTTAAAAATATTGAACATCAAATGAAAATTTGCAGCCATTGATATGCGCCTCTTGGTTCGGGAATCCATCACTCGATCCCACAGCTCAATGGTCATAGGCAGCAGAATAGATCCAGCACCCATGACAATTGAGCATTAGTATGCTTGCATACAAACAAAACAGGAAACAAATTATCGGACGTAGATTGAAACAGAAATTTAATTTTTATCTTTAAATTTTAGAAAAACCATTTTATTCGAGTAGCATTATTTGTGATAGTAAAAATTCGTTGATTTTTAGTAGTTTTGAAATCTTGAAAGAATGTATTTAAATTCAATGTTACATTTAATAGATATTAATTTTTTTTAAATCAAAATTACATAACCATTGCTTTACGAGCTTTTAAAATTTCGAATTCCGAAATGATATCGTCAAAGTTCAATTGTCTGGCCAAAATCGATTCAATGCAAATAATTGCTAAATGGTTTAGTCTATCTTGTTTCATAGTTGCACGTATTACGCTTTAATCCGTTGCAAAGCACTAAATGTTTTTTCAGCCTCACAACTTGTCACCGGGATTGTTAAGAATAATTTTAAGGCAATCACAATGTTTGGAAATAATGATTCCAATTTCAAATTTCTTATTTCATTCAACAAATTAAAAGGCGAATTATCAGAATTATCAGTAAAATTTGCATGGAAAACTGCTTCTAACTGGTGAAATTCATCAGCGAGATCAGTACTTTTTTCTGAAATTCTGTTGCTTTTGAAGTTATTTTATCTTTGTCCATATGCTTAAAATTCCACAAAACTTCAAATGTTTCACAAATTTCCATCGTATACTGAAATCTCTTTTCTGTTGAGTCCATGATTGTATTTATTTTTTTTATTATATTTATTACTCTCCTGATTTCGGGTGGTTGATATTCAATTGTGATAGTGGATTCTTCATTATCCGAGGGTAATTGTTGATTTGAACTTGACGTATCTTACACTGTGATCTGACGACAGCAAGTTTACAAGATTTATCATTTGTAATGCACATTCGATATATAGGCGAATCATTTCATTGATCCACAAATTGTTTCAATTACAGAGTTTTGAGCACATTTTTATTGATTAAAAAGATAGAGATGTTTGAAAAAAGTTATATATTTGAATATTAAAACAATGTATTTTAATTTAATTAATTTAATAATGTATATGCAATTTAATTATTAAATTAATATATTTCTTAATTTGAAAGTCAGAGGCACTACACACAGGAAAAGTTTTTCCATCTATAGTTGTAATGAAATTACAATAAAATTAAAAAAAACCGACAACATTGAAAATTCTAATACATTAAATAATTTAATTAAGTGCCTTGATTTATATACAATATTATTATACGAAAAACTTTAATTATACGATTATTTTTCATAAACAAATTTTTATTAAAACTCCATTGAAAAATTAAAGATTATTATAAGTTAATATAAGTTATTCAATTCTTTAGGATTAAGGACCCCATTACTTCATGACTTTAACAATATTAACATATTATAAGCGTATTGAAATTTATTTGCAGGATAAACAACTTAAAATTTTCTCAAAACAAATATTTTTAATTTACTAAAAAGAGAGTTTGAAGACTATAAATCAGTAATATATCGATATTTTTTGATACTTTTCAAGTGAATTTGACCATTGTTGCATAAAACACTTTTTGTTGGGGAAAAATAAATTTATTTCATATTATAATTATATTTAATTATATTTAATTATATTTTAATTATTTAAATTATATTTCCTATTTTTTAATAAATTATTTTTATTATTTAATATTTTATTATTATTTAATATTTATTATTTAATAAAAAATTTAAAATTTAAAATTTTTTTTTAATAAAATTTTAATAAAAATTTAAAATGTTGATTATTTAATCAATTCATTCTAAAATGAAAATTCAATGTGAAAAATTTTCAATAATCAATATTAATCTGATTTTTAATAAGTAGTAGGAGGGGAGTCAAAGAATGTGCTATTATTATACACAAAACAAACTTAAACGTCAATTTGTTAAAGATCACTGAATTAGCAGTTTCAAACATTTTCCAAATCGCAATTATAATATTAGCAAGAATTTTTATAAAAATAAGCAAAATATAATAATAATATAAAAAATGATTAAATGCTAACTTGACAAAAACAAAAGATATCCAGTAATAGGATAAAGTAACAAGGATATAAACACTCCCCAAAATAAAAATGGTTCATTCACGAAATAAAAATGGTTTATTTCTACTTTAATTTGTTTTATTATTAACTTCATTCATTATTTTTTTTTCAGGTAAACATTTTATAGTTTTAAGGTTAAGATTTTTATTTATTAAATTTATTTCATTCTCTGTTATAACATTTTGACATTGTGCACAATTTGTATTGCATTTCTTCAATATAAATTTAAAATATTTATAAATCAAATTCATCCGACTAAATAGTATTAAAAATAAAATTTTGTTGTTTTCCATATAATATAATCTAATATTATCGCCGAAGTTGAGAAATTATAATTATATATAAACTATAATTATAATTTCTTTAAAAAACATAACATTTAATCACTTTATAATATCGTTAAGGCACATTAATTTTATTTTATCAAAAAATCCAAATATCTTGAATATAACTAAAATATCTTTTTTCAATAATAAAAAATTATGATTAATGGACATTTTAAAGTTAAAATAAAACATTTAATAATAACAATTATGATATTAACAAGAATTATTAATAAAAATGATTAAGATTATTAATTAATGATTAAATGCTAACTTAAGAGAACTAAGGATGTGCAAAAATTTAATAAAAATATTCAGTAATGGGATAAAGTAACAAGGATATAAACACTCCCCAAAATAAACCTAAAATCACTTGACGAAATAAAGTCGGTTTATTTCTATTTTCAATTGTTTTATTATGAACTTCATTTATTATTTTTTTCTCAGGTAAACATTTTGCAGTTTTAAGGTTAAGATTTTTGTTTATTAAATTTATTTCTTTCTCTGTCATAACTTTACACATTGTGCACAATTCATATGTTTTATCAAGTCGACTTTTGTATTCATGATAATCTTGTTTGAATGTGATGGAAGATTTCGGAGAAAATTTGTTTAGAAGTGTTACATATTTTGATTGTTTGTCAATACAATTTTTACACAATATTGATGAAGTGGTTTTAATTGAAGTTTGATGCTTGAAAGGTCTTGGATTTAGATCTTTCGTCAAACTGTTCAACAATTGTTTTGTTATAATCTCCATTTTCATTGAATCCATTATATTGATGACAATGAGGACAAGTGAAAGAATTTACATTTCGTTTTAAGACTTTTGTATTTTTTGCACAGAACCAGCAATTGACAGGCACTTTTATTTGAGAATTCATTGTTATGATTAATTGTATTTGATTATTAAATATATAATTATAATAATATTCATTGTGATATTTAATTATTTAAATTGTATTCTCTTACCTTTGATAGGATCAGTTGTTTTATAATTATTTATAATCATAAAATTAAATATTTTATAAAAAACGAATTTACAAGAAATTAACAAAACCCAACTTTATGATATAATATATGTATACTGAGGAAATCTTCCCAAAAACATCTTATTAATATTGTAGAAAATATATATAATTTAAACAACAAACACTAATAAGTATTTGATATATTTGTTTCTATGGATAACAAATTTTATTTATATCAGTGATTCAACTCATCTTATCCTCAATCATAATAAGAAACTTAACACAATAAGTTTTATTTGTACCACAAAACCAAAACTCTTCCAATTTTCACTGACAAAATAAAACGCATTTGCTATGGAAGGTGACTCAACGGAAAACCAATGAAAAACCACTTCTATATTTACAGGAAACAAGTGTGATAAGAAATGAGAAATAGGAAATTGTCAATTGATACACCGAAGACGAGAACAATCCAAAATAGAAAGCAAAAGTGAAGACGTCCTAAATTGAAAAGAATATTAAAAGGATTGGATTCAGTCCAAATGAAACAAAAATAAAAAAGTACGTTTTTGCAAATGGGCAGTGCCCAACATTTGTGTTAAATGAGGAAATATTTTGATTTCTACCCACAATAAAGATAAAATAAATTATAAAAAAAATAAAACAAATTAAAAGCAAACAAAAAAATAAAAGGAATATTTCTTTCTTAAAATCATTTTCTTCAATGATTAACAAAACTTAAAAACCCACCAAAGACATAACTTGGTTACCTTATCAACTGCTATATCTGACACATTAATTGAAGAGGCAAACTTTGGAAAACAACTCAAAATAGGAAAATTATAGCACAATTGAAAGTATACCTCTACTTAAAGTTTGTAAGCCACATCATATAAATCGCCGCAAAAGAATATGCATTGAAAACCCCATAGAAATTTGTTTTAAGAATTAGGAAACGCCCGGATTTTGTGAAAAAGAGACAACTATCAATATAATCTTTAACTAGTGAAAACGATCTTAATATCTTGGAGTTAATAAAACAATTCTAATTTTTATCATTTTTTTATATATGCTGAAATATTCATAATTTTCACTATTTCTCAATTTAATGTTTTATTTCTCATTGACTTACATAAATTTATAAAAATACCTAAAAATAATTAGACATCAAAATAAAAAGAAAAATAAATTGGAATATTGAATTTTAAATTAAAATTTTAATTGCCTTAGGTCAGATTAATATCGAATCGAAATGCAGGATAATATATTAAATGAAATAAAATCACTGAAACTTTCAAAGATTTTCTAAAACCGACTGAAAAACATTATTTCATAATTAAAAATTCTCATTTAATGAAACTTAAAAATCGCAGCTGACTTATATAATCATTTATTAACTATTTAACAAAAATTAATAATATTAATAATATTATTATAATAATAATAATAATAATAATAATAATAATAATAATAATAATAATAATAATAATAATAATAATAATAATAATAATAATAATAATAATAATAATAATAATAATAATAATAATAATAATAATACTAATAATAATAAAACAAATTTATCACAACAAATTTCTGATTGAAACAGCGGATTAATTCTACAATACGCGATTGCTTCAAATTTAACATCTAATATTGATATGATTGGCTGAGTCTCTCGTATTATTATTATTATTATTATGAAAATAATATATAACTAATTTATTGTGATCAAATTTAGAATTTTCTTTTCAAGTGTGATGGCTACGCAATTGAAATTTGGAATTCATTCAATACTTCATGACAATCTAAAATCGCCAATATATAAAAATGAAAGCAGTGAATATGAAAAACAATCACAGCACAATCGGTTTCAATATTTGAAGAATATTCACAGAGATCTTCCGATCGACCCAATGAACCTTCCTCCATCTTATTTGCAACTCCTTCAAGGGCATTTATCAAATAATATTCCACTAGTAAGCTTTTTTATTCGATATTTTATTATTATTAATATGCTTTAATAAATATTATCTTATTCATATTTATTCTTTAAAACTTCTCTGAGACTAAATGCAATTATTTTCATAGAAAATGTACAAATATTCTAGCTAGAGGCAATAAAATATTAAAAAAATAACATTTACAAACACAATTTTTTAGTTTGAATTTTAAGCTGATAATAATTTAAATTAAAATTAAAATTTATTTTTTATTTAAATTAAAAAAAAACACTTTCATTTAAAATGTATCTTAAATTTATAACTATTTTCCATTGGTAAAACATTTTTAAAAGTTATTGCAATCTATTCAAATGGTTTTATCTTTTAAAGTTTTTAATTTATTAAAAAAATTCTTGGTTGAATCCCTTCAACAAATATTTAAATAAACAAAAATCTTTTGCGTAAATTTAATTTTCTCGACAGTGAAATTTTCAAAAAATTAATTCGATAATAATTTTTGCGTATGTTTTTTACGATTGGTCGAAAATAAATATATGCTGAACAAAATATCGCGGAAATATTTCATGAAAAATAAGTAGAAGATATTTCAATAGTAAATATAAAAATAAAAATAGGTTTTATATTAAAAAAATGTAAAAAATATGATGATTACAATATTATATATTAATGTGCCAAAACATTAAAGTAAAATGATAAGTAAATGTCCTGAATAAAAGTTGATAAAAATCAAAACATCAACGAAACAAATAAAAAAGAAATATATAAGATATTAAAATAAAAATAAAAGTAATATTTGGTATGCACGTAAGTAAATTTTTTATTTATTTAACATTTACATTCACTTTTCTTTAATCCCGTATATAATATTTTATACAATTTTAATTATTTTTATAAAAACTGTATATATAGTTTTTAAATTTATTTATTGAGATGATACCCGATTCCCAACCATTCAACGCCCCTGGCCTTTGCCTGTTACATTATAGAAATTGTATAGAACTACATTTACCGCTCCTTGACCAAATACACAATCAAGAGAGGTCTTACTTTTACCAAAATATAAATGTATCTTAATATATTTTTTGTTTTACTAGTTTCAAATAACGCAATTTTCCCAAATTCTTTCCTCCACAAAAACTTCAGGAGAGTCAAAAATAGAATTTTAATATTAGCTTAAAGTTTAAATCAAATTACCCTTCATATAAATTTTATCTTCATTTTCAGTACTTTTTCTCAGTTTGTTTTACTAGAGGTGTTTTACTTTTACACCTAATATTTAAAGCAAATTTACCATATATATATAGGACATTAAATTTTGTTCAAGATAATAACAAAATCCTTAAAGTGGTTGAAGAATGCAATTTTTTGACATTTTCTTTTCCATAATTATTAATTAATTTTCACTTAAATTATTAATTATTATTAATTTAAATTTTCATTTGCTTGTATGTTTTTTCAAGATCAACTACCAGAAAAGATCTTTTCGAGAATATCTTATTTATGTTTGATCTGATTTAATTTTGGCTCTATAATCCTCATTGAAGATCAAAATTATAAACCAGTTTGTAATATGTTTGAGAAATTTAAGTTTTCACATCTAAAAATAATTAAAAAATAAATAATTAAAAAAATAATAATTAAAAATAAGGAATGGTGAACCTTGGAATATTCAGTAATATTTCTTCGTCCAATCTATCTGTTCGGCAAATTCCCATCCATATATACCTTTACTGTTATAGTGGTGATATGTAATATCGCTTTTCAAATAAAATTCTTCATCTATAAACATCTTCCAAATCCATGCTATTACCAAATCCTGAAGCAGAATAAAAAAGGCGTAAGATGACATAAGTGCATATTTTAAATACAATAATTAATAAAATTTAGTATCTCACTAAAATAATTAAATAAATTCAATTTAGTTAAAATTGATGACTTATTTTAAACAAATAAATTTATTGGCAAGTATTTTAACATGTAATTACACACAGCGGGTCTGAATAAGAGCTTTACAAATGAGAAATCTCCACTTGTAATAAATTGGAAATTTAAATTTCATATTTAAACTATGTTTACCCCTTAAGAACAATATATCATATCAAATTTTATTTTATCCAAATTAATATATTCATTGATTTACTTAAACAATTTTATATTTTATATTTTATTATTTCAGTAATTTACAAAATATAGTTAACAAATTAAAAACTTATTTTTTTAATATATTTTTTTGGAAAAGGACTTTTAAATATAATATTTCACTGGAACCAATTTTGGAATCAGTTATTCAATAAAATTAATTTATGTAAATTTGTAATTATACAATATCTGCTATATATAATTCATATAATTCATATTCATGATTGATTAATAAAGTGCTCATTAATTTAAATCAATTAATTAACTCCAAGAACTAAATGAACCATTGAAACTAAAGTAGGTAGCTATTAAATTAAAAACTATTCATTAATCTATATACAAATTCTTTATTTTCTTTTAAAATCATAACAATTTTTGTTTTAATAGTACAATCAGAAAATATTTTATATTCTTCACCATAGATTGAATATTTATATTAATTTAATTTTCATTTATATAAAAAATTTCAAATCCTCCTAAATTTTTGGCACAATCCTATTTAAATTAAAATTATTTTTCTTGCAATGTCCGCAGATTCAATTCAGCGTTAAGTAAGGTCTTTTGTAACCATTCCAACCTACGAAAATTCTATTAAAAAACCAAAAAAATTAAATTAAAAAATTTATTAGGTGTTTAACGCGTATTTAATATTCTAAAATAATTGTTTTTTAAAAGATTATTTAAAAGATGTCATCAAACACCGACACAGGAAGAAAATGTTTGTATAAAATAATATTTTTAATATATTCTTTAAAAGCCAAAAATATTGGAATTTAGTATTTTATTAAAGTTTAAAAAACATTTAAAATTTAAAATTTCGATTCTTCTTCCAGAAAACTTTTATTTCATCATTATATTTTATCCTTTCTATTCAGGAATTGGGGGGGGGGTCTCACGGTATACCTTGTGGTTTGTCTATATTCTCATTAAAGAAAAATTGCTGCCATCAAACTATTTACAAATACGTTTAAGTTTACCATTCACAACGCTGATCCATTTTTTAGAAGTTAAACGTGTAATATATATATATATATATTTGTAAGCTTTTGTAAACTTTTAATAATGAACACCATCACAATGCATACATAATTCTAAAACACGATGATAATTATATATTTGTACTTTCCTTTCTCTGATAACATTACTAACCATAAAATTACGATACTTACTAATATCTGCCCATCTTTCATTCTTTTTGAGCCTTTATACGAAAGAAGAAAAATAAAATAACGAAACTGAAAATGCAAACTTTTGCAAGACATGGTTAAAATTATTTTTCAAAATGACTATCACCAAAGACATCCGTCATCAAAAAACACAACCCTTCCATCAACGTTCAGCTTTAATTAATTTAAATACTTTTTAAATTAGAAATAATTTATTTTAAATTAATTTTCAAATCAACAAAACAAAAATCAAATAAAATTAACCTAAAATGTAATACATTCACTTATCGTTAACAAGCGTAATAAACAAACTTCTAAAATCTTTAATAAAAACCGCTGACAAAATTTATTTCACCTTAAAACTAAACTTTCGGATTAAAACACAAATATCTAAATATCATTTGATAATAGTTTTAAAAATAACGGCAAAAATCAAAATCACTTTGCAAATTTAACATATAGACTCGAAAATAGTCTGCGTTTGTGATAATTATTTTACCGGTCATCTTTGATTATTTTAATTCAATCAACTCACTCAAGCGGCCTATCAAAAAAGTAGTCAATGCTGATTTTAATAAACTTGAACTACAAACGCCTTAAAACTACCTCTTCAAATGGTTTTTCTCACGTTATTTATTATTGGTAGCGGTTCTTCATATTCCATTAATCCAGATACGCATCAGTAAATACGCAAATTAAATCAATATGGTCACAGTAATGTTAGCACATTAAATAAATAATTTAATAAATTAGGTAATATTTTTACTGAAAGAAGCATATACATATACTTTTAATAAGCACTGGATAATAAATGTACCTAATATATAATTACAAAATATGCAAAAAATTGGCTCCTAGAGTTTATCAATATTTTTACATTTATTGAAACGCAAATTTTCAAATATTTCATTATAACAAAAAATGGACTTGTTTCTTTTTCAAAATAAACGACTCAAGTTTATTTGTAAAAATCGTTTACCAGAAAAAATTTGAGTTTAATCCAATAATTTTAACATAGAACTTACTTTGAACAAGCGAATAAGATTATTAATTGAAAAATAAATCCAGAACCGGTAAATAAAATTTGCTGGCTGAATAATTGACATTCCTAAATTCTCATCAGGAATATGTAACTATTTTATAAATTTCAGAATATAAAAAGTAAAAAAGAATTTTATTTAAAAGTAGAGTATTACATGTCATTACAAAGACTAGCTCCGAAAAACCTTATTTTATCCAATAAAATTAATTTAATATAATTAATTAATTTAATTTAATGTAATTAATTTAATATAATTCCAGATCCCTACCAGCATAAGCAAACGATTGGTTAAATAACTCTTAACCCTTTCTAAGGTGGTGGCAATATACTGTACACCATTTTAAACTAATAAAAATATCTAAGTGTAACGCTGTCGGTAATCATTTTTACTTTTGGTACAACTACTGACATATATTAAGCCACAAGAGAACAAATTTATAGTTTTTATGTTTTTATTTTTTTATGATCATTTGTAACTATATAATTATTATTAATAAACTTTGAGTTTTACATCACTTTTAGTTTCCTTTGCCTTAGAAAGGGTTAAAAGAGACAGCAATGAAAATTTATTTTACATAATTAACATTGATCTGTAGTAAACAACTAAATAAGGATAAAATATTATATTTAAATTTTAAATTATTGTTTTAAACTATATTTTAAATTTATTATTTTATGAATTACCAATTCTAAATTTTATTTTATTTCCTTTTAAAAAATAAATTTATTATTTTAAAAAGACATCTTTTTCTTTTCACAATTGATTTATTTTTATTTTCAATTTCCTTGATTTTCATTTCTTTTCAGATCAATATTTTGATTTTCATTTAACACGGATAATTAACTGTAGTCTAAAAAAATGAATAGAAAGGAAATTAAAAATTAATAATAATAATAAAAAAAATAATAAAAATTTTAGAACAAAAAATTAGGGTAAATTAGCATTTTTAAATAATTCAAACAACAACATCAATTAAAATCTTATTGTTTTAAACTAATTGATTTTAATAACATTTTATTTTGTCAAATGGAGTAAAATTGTTTATTGACTTAAAATAAATTAAATTTTATTATATAAAATCTTTAAAAATATTAATAATAAATTCATTTTACTTTAGAATTCCAATGTATTAATCAACAATGGAACAGGAATAATAAACCCTTTATTACTATTAAATCCTAAATATTCTAATGGAAAATATAATACTTCTCTAGGTAAAAATGAATTACTTCTGTATAAACCATTTAACGAATTATATTTCTAGAACTCTCGAGTAATAATATTAAAGAATTTCGATGCAAAATATGCGATAAAACCTTTTTTGGAGCTCGACTTCTCAATCGACATTTGAAATCTCATAGCAGCTTGCGACGGTACTTGTGCAATTATTGTTTTAAAGGATTTAACGACACTTTCGATCTGAAAAGACATACAAGAACTCACACTGGTAAGTTTATGATTTAATTTAATTTTTCAAGTAATTACATTATCTCATCTGCCTTTCTCGTTACCACCGACAAAATTCAAATAAGCATGTCCACTATACAATAATTTTCTGAAGGCTTTCATCTTGAACTTTATGGTCAACATAAATAATGAATAATTTTATCACCACTCTACTAAAGAGTTTTGTTTTCAAATAGCCGACGCATCAAAATATTTCGGAATGTAATAAAATACGTAAATGAACAACATCTCTTGCAGATTAGTTTCTTGCATTTACTATAACTATTTTTATTATAAAAATGTAGGATAAATTTAATGCATTATATATGCTGTCATTTTCAATACTGTTTTTTTAATAATATATATTAATAAATTTGGAGAATTCTGTTTTAATATTTTTAAAAAATGTTTAATTTTACTATTTTACTCCTAGTTTATATGAAATATACTATTTATATTATATTATTATTTGTAAGTAGATAATGTTAACTCAAATGATAAACATAATGCAGCTTAGTCTAATATAGAGAATTTCGTAAAAGTTGGAAAAATAACAAAATGAAACCTTTGAAAAAATAAATGTTTACTTATTAAATAAATTTCATTTGTTGTCCAAGTAGTTAATGAATTTTCTAAAACCTGATCAAAATTCATTTCAATTTGAGGCAATAAGAATACACAAATAGAATATATAATAGATTCTAGTATATATTCTTTATATGCGAAATCTCACGGTTTCAAATCATTTCCAAATTCATATAAGTTCCAAAATTCAGAAAGCCTGTCAAATTTCAAATTTTAGCGCTGTAAACACAACTTCAATGTGTTAGTGTGTGTGT
>CAUHTR010000397.1:0-70834 GCA_959609185.1 Schmidtea polychroa | reverse complement strand
TACGCTTATTAATTAAGTAATTTAATTATATAAAAATTTAAAAATTACTTTTTATGTATGTTTCTATAAGAAATTTAATTTAAAATAAAATAGATTTGATTATAATTCGTATGCATCAAACTTTGAACCGTTGAATTTAAGATCCTAATAGGCTGAAATCTTCTACCGGTCCGGGCGCCTTCTTTCTATCTAAGGGTCTCTTTATTATTAATTATTATTATATATTTATAGGATATAAAATCAAAAAAAAATAAGGTTCAATTAAAATGAAATTTTACTCCAAGAGACATTATATGTATTAAAATATGCGATTGGATTGATAAACTACTATTAATACTTTTATATAATACATTTCTATATCTCACAACAGAGATATAATCAGGACTTTATTAAGAAAAGGAGGAATAGAAAAGATATTTTACGTAAAAAAGTTTTCTATTACATTTTATTAGAATATTAATTTTTGAATAACAGTAATGATTAAAACATTTGGTATTGTAATAATAATAAAAAAACATCAAAATAAAATGTAATTTTAACAAATAAATATAAATTAAAATATTTTAGAAACAAAGTTCAGTTATAAACATTATAAAAAGGGTTTCTTAGTTATCCGTAAAGAATAATTCCAAATATTCTATTTCAAATGAGCTCAATTTACAATATTGCAATCCAAACGGCGACCTGATAATGACATAGAATAAATAATACCATTGAGTTTTATCAATGAATTATACTTGTAATATTGTAACATATAGAACATTTGAAGTCATACAGTTTAGAGAGGAATTCCAACACCAATTTTTAATATTGCTAAAACTATTTAAATCATTAAATTAAACAATAATATTGTCATTTCCTCCATAAATCATCCTAATTCGAATTTGAAAAAGAAAAGAAAGTTCCTACAATTAAATTCTAGTGTATAGAAAATTAAAATTTTAATAATAAAATTTAATTCTAAACTAAATTTTAAAAATTTGGTATTATTCTTTCTGAATCATTCCGATTTTGTGAGACAATCAAATTTTCATAAAAGGAAGAGATCAAAACATGTTAGCTTTAATAAAATAAACAGAATTACATTTCAATTACTTTGTATCACTAATTTTAATTGTTCTGTAGGACTTGGTAAAATGCATATAAAAATACGCTATCGTTATTCTTCCCATCTTATAAATAATAAATAACTTTTTATTTGTGAGTATTCAATGAAACATGTATTTCTTTAATTTAGTAAATTCGGTAAATTAATTTCCAAACATTAAAGTAAATTTTCATTGTCTGTTTTGTGTTTCATTGTCTTTATCTAATTTCTGTAATGCATCAATTTTATTGTTTACATTTCTAAACCATCACCACCCTCTCGGATGGTTTCTGAGATACATTTTTGCATTTATACATTTACCGTATAATTAATATATATATATATATATATATATATATATATATATATATATATATATATATATATATATATATATATATATATATATATATATATATATATATATATATATATATATAAGTAGAATATATTATTTCATTTGTATTTTCCACAATTGCAATTTAAATTTTAAAATGTTTTCGCATTTTATGCAGCCAAGTTAAAGTCTCTACAATCTGTCGAAATAATGTATAAATACAATGAGAACATATAATTGCACGATAAAATTATTAGTTAATTTATAATAAAAAATCACCAATATTATTTTTTTAAATAATGTTTTTCATAATTGTTTCTATCTATTAATCTATCTACTGAAATTATATTTTTTGGTTGTTGCAAAATATTAAATATCTTTATTTCTCATTCTTTTATCATATGAAATAAATCGCCAATATACCGAAATGTTAATAACTAATTTCTTTCCTTTATAATGTAACGTATTACTTATGAATATTAAATAATTGCATAGCCATAATTTATTCAAGTTGGCCGGTAATCAGCCAAAATATCTTCGGTTGGCAGTTGTTAGGTAAGCCATAACTGCACTTTGATAAATTTCACTCCACATATTGCCTACTGAATTATTTTATTTCGTTTCATTTAACAATAAGAGACATCTGTTCCGCATAAAAGTATACATTAAATATTAATAAACGATATTCTGAAATCAGAATTTAAAAATCCAGTCAAAAATCTAAAACAATGTGAAAATTGCAAAGAGAATAGACTACATTATTAATTTTTTGTTTGAATTAACAGCGCATTTCCTAATATTTGATACTATAAAATATTTTAATTAGTAAAGTTTTCCGAAAAATACTAAAAACTAAAAACTAATGGCATTCAAATTATAATTAATAATTATAAATATAATAATAATGATAATAATAATAATAATAATAATAATAATAATAATAATAATAATAATAATAGTAATAGTAATAATAATAATAATAATAATAATAATAATAATAATAATAATAATAATAATAATAATAATAATAATAATAATAGTAATAATAATAATAATAATAATAATAATAATAATAATAATAATAATAATAATTATTATTATTATTATTATTATATTAATAATAAATAAATAAATAATGTATAATTGATAATAATAGTTGGCAATAATATGATTATATAATAATAATAATAGTTATTATTATTGTTATCATAACGAGAATGAGAAGGAAACAAATAATATTCACTGAAGCGAAAAAGTGACCGCGTTGTCTTTGTTTAAACAACATTCTTATCATATTTAATATGCAATTTAAGAAATATGTAGTTAAAATAATATTAATTGAAATATTGTATCGAAAAAATGTCTCGTCCTACAAAACTTTATAATTTATATAAAGTTAACAGAAAAAGATAATCATTTCCAAATTGGTGACAAACATCGGTAACAATATCCATAAATATTAAAATTTCAACAAATTAACTGTAAGTAAATCTTTTTCACGAATTATTTTTGAAATTTTTAATTTTTCTTACTATATAAAAGTTAGTATTTTTTGCAAAGAACTTGTTAAAAACTCGTAAAAGACCATACCAAAAAATATTATAAAATGAAAAGAAACAAAATATTGACTTTTTGTCTAAAAATTAAAAACAGAGCGCAAGATAAAGAAAATTCAAACTGTTTTAACATAATAAATATTTTTAAACAAATACAACTTGTTGAAAAAAAACGATATTAAAATTAAAACGATATTAAAATTAAAAAGATATTAAAATTAAAATAACCTCTAAGAGACGAGTGAGTTGAGTTTACAGCATATTATTGAAAAATTTCTTAATTAAATAAAATTTATTTCAACATTCCTATATATTTTCTTGAGTGTAATTTATCGTCCAGGTATCCGTCCTTATAAGTGCAAACAATGTCCAAAGGCGTTTACTCAGAGATGTTCACTGGAGAGCCATTTGAAAAAAGTCCACAATATAACCCTTCCTTACGGCTTCAAAGAACGACGAGAAAAGCTATACATTTGTGAATTGTGTGGTTTCAATACTCCGAATATCGACGCTTGTTGTAGTCACATGAAAGATCAACATCCGAATAGTCAATTAACAAGTAGATTTTTGAGCAAATCCCAAAAAAAGATTGAAAAAAATAACGACTTTTGATTATTTATTTATGGAACTTTTTTCCGATTTGATTTGTTTAAATGGCTTTAAAATTGTATAGTTAAATATTGAAATATATATATATTCTTTGTAACTTCTTAGCAAAATATAATAGATATTTTATTAGTATAATTTAAATATTCTTAATACTACTATTTATTTATTATTTATTTCTCCAATATAAATTTAAAATATTTTTTTGTTGTTTTCCATATAATATAATCTAATATTATCGCCGAAGTTGAGAAATTATAATTATATATAAACTATAATTATAATTTCTATAAAAAACATAACATTTAATCATTTTATAATATCGTAAAAATGATATATTTTCAAGGCACATTAATTTTATTTTTTCAAAAAATCCAAATATCAATAATATGATTAATGGACAATTTAAAGTTAAAATAAAACATTTAATAATAACAATTATGATATTAACGAGAATTAATAATAAAAATGATTAAGATTATTAATTAATGATTAAATGCTCACTTGACAAGAACAAAAGATGTTAAAAGAATTATTTAAATATTAAAAATTATATATTATAATAATAAAAAGTTAAAGTTATGAAAAAATGACAAAAAATAAACGCAAAACATAATTAGAAAAGAGAACTAAGGATGTGCAAAAATTTAATAAAAATATTCAGTAATGGGATAAAGTAACAAGGATATAAACACTCCCCAAAATAAACCTAAAATCACTTGACGAAATAAAGTCGGTTTATTTCTATTTTCAATTGTTTTATTATGAACTTCATTTATTATTTTTTTTTCAGGTAAACATTTTGCAGTTTTAAGGTTAAGATTTTTGTTTATGAAATTTATTTCTTTCTCTGTCATAACTTTACACATTGTGCACAATTCGTATGTTTTATCAAGTCGACTTTTGTATTCATGATAATCTTGTTTGAATGTGATGGAAGATTTCGGAGAAAATTTATTTAGAAGTGTTACATATTTTGATTGTTTGTCAATACAATTTTTACACAATATTGATGAAGTGGTTTTAATTGAAGTTTGATGCTTGAAAGGTCTTGGATTTAGATTTTCGTCAAACTGTTCAACAATTGTTTTGTTATAATCTCCATTTTCATTGAATCCATTATATTGATGACAATGAGGACAAGTGAAAGAATTTACATTTCTTTTAAGAACGTTTGTATTTTTTGCACAGAACCAGCAATTGACAGGCACTTTTATTTGAGAATTCATTGTTATGATTAATTGTATTTAGTTATTAAATCATAATTAATGATAATATTCATTGTAAAATTAAATTAATTAAATTGCATTCTCTTACATTTGATTGGATAGATTATTTTATTATTATAAATTATCATTAAATTAATTGTCACTTTTGAAATATTTAAATATTTTATATAAAATTAATATAAAACGCGCATTAACAAATTATTTTCCATGATCAAATCACTCAAAATTAGTCAATTACAAAATACATTAATTGTAAAAGTTGTTTTAATCAAACTTTTGTTAAATTAAAAAATGTAATTTGGACAATAATAATTCCAACATTCGTAAATTTTTTTGGATATTTTAATTTATTTGGGAACAATTACTTTTATTAACAATTATAAAAAATTTGAATAATTTTATTTTGAAATAAAATTCATCATAAAAATTAGAAGAAGTTGATCAATAGGAAAAATCAAAATGTTAGTAAAGTTTTGCACCAGAGCTAATGCGACTATTTTTTCAAAAATAAATATTATTGTATTATTGTAAGGTTATATAATTATAATTTATAATGAGTTTTATTTTTTTCGCCGTGAATATTTTCCACTTTTAAGAAACAGATAAACTATCACAGTTAATGAGCTGTCCAACCTTTTTGAGATTTTCTAACAAAATACATAAAGTTAAATATTATAAATAAATTTGTGAATATTTCAATATATAAATTTTCAATATAAAATCCTTATAATTGCGAAATTATGTTTGTCTGTTTGTTACGTTTATTTTAATAAGCCTCTCTCGTCAGAGTTCTCGCTGTATGTACCTCATGTCATAGAGATCTGACCTCAGATTGCACTTAAATTAATATGACCCTGTCAATAAAATGAAATTTGTTACAAAAGATTAGACGTCAACCATGAACATTTAAACGTTTACACTGATTTTAGATTTTAATCAATGAGACAAGGAGAAAGTCGAATCCATGTGTCACCAACAAAACAAGCAATTTTTATTTTAATCACACATTATTCGACTGTATAATGCTCGCCAAAATACGACCTGAATAGAGTGAGTTCCCGTTTGCCCTGTTTGCAAATTTTCTCCAGTGAGTAGGTCGGACCCTTTATTTGGCTGTCGGGTATAATTTTGGTTTTCTTTTAATTCCAAAACTATTTTTATATTATTTTCCTTTGACGAATTAATTTTCTAAATTTTTATATTTTATTTAGTTTCTGTTAGTTTCGGTGTCATGATAGATTTCTCTGTTTATTTCTGTTTATTTCATGCAATACTTCTTCAATACATTTTTGTCATTTTACTTTTATGTTTCGTCATTTTGATGTTATTTTGTTTCTTTTAATCGTAATTAATTGGTGTTTTTCATGTGTTTGGACTTTTACTCAACTTCGGGCTATATTTGCATGTTATTTTTGGGCATTTTGATCATAAACTCACATTTAGTTTTTGGTTTAAAATCAGGTTAAAAAATCCTTGTTCGGATATAACTGTTAGTATATGTTAGATGAGAGGAGTCTGAAGAATAAAGGAGTTCGAATTAACAAAATATTATTGGACCACCCAAACAGATACCGGGTGAATGTCTATATAGAGCCCGCGTAATAATCGAATCTCAAATTTACTCATGTGCAATCTAGAACCGATTTCAAATCAATCAACGAATCCTTCTGACAGCATGGCAATTATTCATTATGATCATCAACGGACAATTCTTTGAACAATTCATTTATGATGACGTCACCTGTGACTTTTTAAGCGTCAACAGGTAAGTGCCAAAAGAATGGCTACCTATCTCTGTCTAAAAACGATTTAGACTGTTTAAAATAGATACTATACGTTTGTTATTACACATGCATATAGTACTGTTAAGTTGTTAAGTTGTTATCTTCTATTTATGTTAAATAATGGTGATATATTATAGTTTCTATTTATGTTAAATAGAAATTGTATATTATTGTAGTGTTAATGTAGAGGATTGTAGTACTCAGCCGAGTCACCAGTAAATAAACTGTCTTGGGACAGCTGGGGTGTTTTTGTGAAAAATACTTTGTGTTTCAACTGCAAAATCTCTAAAGAATAGAAAGGTTTTCGGAAACTAGACAGACTAAATTTTAATCCACTTCAAATAATAGAACTAGTTTGAAGGAATTGTTCGTACAAGTATTGGTATTGTTTAGAATAGGATTTGAGGATTTGAAGGATTTCAATAATTTATGTTTCAGATAAATCCCAACTTCTTTATAACTAGTTGTTTCTTGGCGTTTAGCTTGTTAGTTTTTTTAAATTTATTTTCGAAATTGAAATTTTATTGGTAATTTAATCGATTCTCTATAATTATTATTTTCTATAGAGAATCAAATCTATATAGTTTATATAAACATCACAACATTCTGATTGAAGGGAGATTTATCTATTCACAACGATTTCACAATGCAAATAACAATAATAAAAGTTTGACAATCCACAACACAACTTCCCCATTTAAAACCGGAGGTTAACAGTTTTAACAATTATAGTAAAAAATAATAACAATTAAACCTTATTTACAAATTTACAAAAACAATAAAAAATTGGTGTTGCTTGTGTTGTGTTTGTTTTGTTTTGGTTTTACAACTCGCCAAAAAAAATAAAAAAATATACAACTAAACTTTGTTTGGGGGTGTATGTTATTTTAATTGTGTTATCTTCAATTGCCTTTTCGATGAAGAAATGAAGTGGACTCGAATAATTGTAGGGTTCATCTATATAAAAATTATTATAGAAAAAAGTTCATGGGACTCCGAACACTATTGTCAGTGGTCTCAAGAAGTAAGTTTTTTCTTTATAATCTATATATTAATAATATTCATTTTTAGATAATCAAATCCAAGTTTACTCCATGGATAGAAGCCAATGGCGGATAGGGTACACTCAATCAACTGCCCCGAAATGCCAAGGAAATCGATCAACAAAAAACAAAGTTTAAAAACTATATTAAACTTGCAACAGGTGTTGCCATCTTGTACACTATTTATAGATTTTTAAATAAAAATTAATGTCGTTATGTTGTTTTATCTTTAAAATAAATAAATAAATAAATTTTAAAATTTATTAATTAACACATTCGCAATCATCTCCACATTTCATAATATTTACAACGACATGATCTACACAATCGTTACAATCGTTATCATTCGTAATATTTTCCGTATCTTTAGGTTCATCTATAGGTTCATAGATTTCCTCATCAATTTCTTGGGTGTCATCATTTTCTTGAGTATCGTTGGTTTCTTGAGTGACTTCCTGATCATCAAATCCTAAATCTTGACTCTCAACTACCAGGCCTATATTTAATGCATTTGTAACAGATAATATGTCCTCCATTTTTACCCCAGCTATTTCTGCTAATTTTCCCAACTAAAGGTTGATTATAAATTCTAAATAATAAATAATTCGGCAATTAATTAATCACGTTAACCTTTTTCCGCAGTCATTATTATCACTTTAAAACTATATTGTAAGTTTGTTTAGAGATTATCTTTGTTAAATTTGCATGTCTTTTGCATGTCTTTTGCATTAATGTTGCAACTCCTCGATAAACTGAAAATAAATCACTACTTGGTACATTCTCAATACAAATCTACCCATGTTGAAAGATTTAACAGAACCTTGAGAGACAGATGGAAGAAATTGTTCGTGCATCAAGGTAATAAAAAATGGTTATTGGTTTTACCAAAAATTATAACCAGTTATAGTAATTCATCACATCGAGGACTTAATGGATTGAGACCGGTTGATATCACATCAAAAACATTCTATTCTAAAAAATCTGTAAAAATTACAAAACCGAAATATAAAGTTGGTGATCATGTTAGAATTAGTAAAATTAGTGCATCACCATTTATTAAAAATTGTGATACAAATTGGAGTGAAGAAGTCTTTGTAATTTCGCAAATAAATACCAGCTAGAACCCTGTAATGTATGTCATCAAAGACTCTGATAATAACATCGTACAAGGGACATTTTATAAGCAAAATCACAAGTCATTCCTCCCCCAAAAGTATTTAGAATTCAAAAGATATTGAAATCTAAAATGGTAGGTTAACAATACGATAAAATGGTAGGATAAACAATACTATGTCAAATGGCATGGATATAAAAACCCATCATAAATATCGTCTCAAAACCTCGTAAAATGAATTTTTACATTATTTTGACGAGCAATAGTTGTCTGAATATACATCCAGAAAACAATGCCAGTAAATTTATGGTTAATTTCCAAAATCCAATTTATTTAAATGGCGAGTGGGAAGTGGCTCTCCTCGACTTTACATTTGTGTAAAATCTCTTTCCAATTTATAGTAAAGCTAAAATTAAATATAAAAAGAATGAGACGCAAAGAAATACCTCTTTTGTCATTGATAATGTAGAAGATCGAATTGATATATCTAATCTTTTCGATTCAATTGTCAAAATGTATATTGATCATCAATATTTAATAGTTGAATGTAAATATCATCTCTTTCCTATAAAATTTGATAGTTAGGCAATTGCAAACGATTGGAATTAACAAGTCAGAGTAATAAAAATCATAACAATATATTCCAAGTACTACGGCTGGGATTTACCAAAGTAGCAGCGCGATATAAAACAATGTCAATGAAAGTTGAGTTTGAGGGTGAAACTGAAAATACATATACGTTGAATGAGAACTTATACATTTCTAAATTGGAGGAATTACAATCATATTTAATTCAAAATTGTAAATCAATATTTAAATCATTGGAATTAGTAGACAATACTTTGTTCAAATTCAGTTTGAATACTGATATTACTGAAATTACTTTTGATAAAAATCTAATAAAAACATTAGGATTACCAAAAGGAACATATAGTCAAGATGGAAAATTAAATGTAGGTATGAATAAACTGAAAATAATTAAACTTCATCATCAAATGTTCATCTATACTAATATTATTGATTAAAGGTTCAAAAACTTTCAACATGTGTTCATTTTATGGATCAACCCAAATATTTACTACCAGGTGTAAATGCACATATGAGATTGAAAAGATCTGATTCTGTATTGTCATTATCAACTGGAGTTGCAAGTGCAGCACCTAAATTAATATTACTCGATGCTAAATTAATGGTTCGAAGAGTTCGATGTGATTCATCTGTATTAGCTGGACATCAAATTGGATTAAATACCAAACATGCAATTTATCCGATAAAGACAAAAGAAATTGTATCATTTGCAATTGCTAAAGGAGCATCATCTTTTTACAAGGAGCAAATATTTGGAGATCGAAGAATGCCTAATTTCATCCTTGTAACTTTTCAAAGTGAAGCTCAATCTAACGGATTTTATGATATATATTGATCAAAATTCAAACATTTTAGTGTAACTTCTCTATCATTATCGAAAAATACTGATTATCGAGAAACTTTTACTGAAGATTTTGATAATGCTAATTATTGTACTTCATATATGAAAAGTCTTGTTAGAAATTTATGATATGTATTGTAATATGATATGTGTTGTTATGATATGATATGTGTTGTAAATATTCTTCGATTCTGATTGACTCGTGAATAAAGTTTGTAATAAACGTGATATATAATCTATGTTTTCATTTTTTCATCACTTTTAAATGAAACTTTTAAAAACTATCCAACAACATGTAAAATATTTCAAAGGATATCAAGAAAATGATACAAAGAAAACGTATTGGTAACTTTTTTTTATAATATGTTAATTTATAATATGTTAATTTTAGCAGATATGAATATTCATATATTGACACCGAAAATTGAAACCAACAACAAAAATGGTAAAAATTTAAAAATAAAAATTATGTTATGAAATAATTCAGGAACGATATTAACTATAAATGGATATGATGCAGCTGCCCGAAACGAGCTGTTGAATGTTGACATCGATGGTAATATTTATATTATTTTATTAATCATTAATTTAATTAATTTTAAAAACAGATGAAATTTATGAAAATATCCAAAATGAATTTGGAGAACAGAAAAATGTTGGAGAAAATATGCATGGAGACAGAGAATCGAAAAATAATGAAATTATTTCTGATGAAAGATTTAATGGAAAGCAAAAATGTATGATTTGATTGATTTTTAAAGTATTTATTTTTCATATTATTTGTTGTTTTTAAATTTAATATAGCATTAAGATATGTATTTATTTAAGAACTATTTTATGATTAAAATCATGACATTATTACTATTTTTATCTAGAAATCGTAGAATATTATATTTAAAAACAGATTTTACTATTGAATTTATTGAATTTTAAGAGAACCTGAATAAATAATAATAAAAATAATAATAATAATAATAATAATAATAATAATAATAATAATAATAATAATAATAATAATAATAATAATAATAATAATAATAATAATAATAATAATAATAATAATAATAATAATAATAATAATAATAATAATAGATTGCTGTAAATAATTGTAAGTAATAATTGTAAACAATATTTTAATTAGGTTTTGTGTTTTTTACTTTTTATCGTCCCTGTAGCGCCGGGGAAAGAAAATTTCAAAAAATTCTTTCAAGTAAATTATCGCTATAGTAAATTGAAAAATAAAATCGAAAAAAAATCGAAGGAAAAATTAAAGCAAGAATAAAAAAGTAAGATTGGTCAAAGAATCAAAACCAAAACAAAACCAAATTTTTTAGAAACTAAATTACCGAAATTTTCCATTCTCCTGAACTTCAAAACAATAGAAAATCAAACCACTGGGAAGAAAAAAATCAGAAGCTATAAAACTAAAAGAAAATAAAGTTTCCCTCTTATAGACGAATACTATTCTAATCGAATCTATATCAAAAAGATACTAAAATCAAATATATATATATATATATATATATATATATATATATATATTATATATATATATATATATATATATATATATATCCTATTCGTATATAACCGAGCTGAGGAAAAGATAATTCGAAAGCCGAAAATCTTATACAATCCGGTCTCTATTTCGTGAAGTACGATTCATTTTTTGGTTATGGTGAATTATGAGTTTATGTCTCGCGTCTGTGTGCGTTTTTTTGCTTTGACATTGGATTAATTTGTGTGCGTACACAGACGCGGACAATTGTCGAATTTAATGATCGAGTTTTTGAGATCTGTTTTTTTTCTTTGGATTTTGTGGTGATAATATCTTTGGATTTTATATCAAGTTGTTTGAATTTTTTTTGATTCGTTTAATTAATTTCGAAATGGAAAATGATATGGATGTTAAAAATGCTAAGGATAATGAATATGATGAATTTGTTTTGAGTGGTCATTCGAAGGTTGTTTTGTCAGAAGTTTGTGACAATAAATCGAGAGTCACATTCACTGGTCGAATGGATTATATTATGATTGTATGGAGTTTAGAAGATAACAAACAGAGTGATATATTATATGGACATTCAGAATCAATAACGAAATTAATCAACGAAACTAACTCATTCCTTGTAAGTGTAGATTTATGTGATTATGTAATCGTATGGAAATTAAATCTTGATCAAATGAAGTTTAATAAATTCAAATCAGTTGAAGGTTCAGAAATGATTGACTTTAAGCGGATAGTTGATCCATTATCCAAATATGAATTTCTATATATTCGAACAATAAAACTGGAACAGACGCATGGAAATTTGGAAACGAATCTCTATAAATCGGTCTTTATGCCTGCCGTTATCCCCGAACATGAGTTATTACTATATGAGGAATCAAGTCAAAGGCTTTTAGCTGATGCTTCGAAAGAATATGATGCTCAATACCAGAGCGAGTTTATCAGAGCCAACATGTTCCTTTCGACATTTAAACAGTTAAATAAAAGTTGTAAATTAAGTTATTTGTTTGTTATATTTTTTATCATTGTTTTTAAATCGTCTGTATTTCACATTACACACATTCACCCCAGCTGTCCCGAGACAGTTTATTTACTGGTGACTCGACTGGGGTCTTCAGATTTCTACAAATATAAATATAATACAAAACACAACAATAATAATAATAGTTAAATTTTAGCTTAGTTTTTATTTAGGTCGATTTTCGGTAACAATGAAATTATTTAAACCTGAATCAACTAGAAAGTTAAGGCCATTGCTATGTACCGTGAAAGATTGGATGTCACCAATTGTCGGTGGTTTCATTGGTGACTTTATATGTTTCCCGACTCTTCTTTGTCGAAGGAGCAGGGTTTGTTGCATTTATATGCTTTATTTTCAAATTTATTGTAGTAGTAACAATAGTTTTGGTTTGTGCATTTATTAGGGTTATTCTATGTTTTGTTTCTGTCAAAGCTGCTTCGGCGGCCAGATCTGGTATTTTGTCTGGGATAATTTAGCCTGTTTTCATAATATTGCGTTTTCCTGGATTCTCTTCTTTGTAACTCGGTTATGTCTTTTCTTAGACTTTTTTTAGTACCCAGGATTGTAGTACCCAGCCTAGTCACCAGTAAATAAACTGTCTCGGGACAGTTGGGGTGTTTGTGTGTAGAATCGACAAACAAAATATAACGGTAGTAACAAAATTTAAACTTTTATTAACATAAAAAATAAAAAAATACTTCTCTTTCAACTGAAAAATCTCTAAAGAATAGAAAGGTTTTTCGGAAACTAGACTGCGAATAAATTTTTTTTAAATAATAAAACAGGCATAATAATAATAATTTAAAAATAAAAATACATATAAATAGGGTTGTCAAGTGTTAATCATAAAAAAAGAGAACATTATAAAAATTATTTTATTCATATTAATTTTTTTTTAAATTGTAATATATACTAAAACAAATTGCACTTCCAATTCATTTGCAAATAAAAAAAATAAGTCAATATAATTTAATCATCTTCATCCTCTTCTTCAGCATCTTTTTCATTATATTTATCTACACTGCTAATTTGGTTTAAAAGTTTTCCATTTTCTTTGATTTCTTGATAAAATTCAGTGCATGTAATATCTTTATAATTATACACGATGCTCAAAATACCTCGAACAGTTGAAATTTTCAATTTATTTCTTTCCTTAGTACACTGTCCGCTGATCATTGAAAATATTCTTTCGACATTGGCATTTTGACCAGGTATTGCAAAAAAAATTCGCAAATTTTCAAAAATTCGGAATGATATTCGACAGTATTTTCTTTAAAATATTCTTTCCATTTCAAGCAGGAAATCAAATTTTTAAAATTTTCAACATTAAGATTTTTTTCAACAAATATTTTTAAATTACAAAACTGATCAAAACATTTTGCATCATCTACAATAATATTTTTGGTGGCAAAAAATATTATTGATTTTTCAACTTCATCCCATGTTGGAAGCCTATCCAATTTCATCCAAACAAAGTTATTTCGATTTGATAATTGATTAGTCCACAATTGTAAATATTCTAGTGATTTTTTATAGCAATTCATGCAATTTAAATTGAATTTATTTATTTCACTGTGCAATTCCCTTTCTTCAATTTCAGATAAAATAGATTGCACTTTGATTGGTAAAAATGATTCGCTATATCTATGTCTCAATGTTTCTGTCAATGAGTTTATTGTAGCTGTAGTAGCATTTTACATTTTTTAATCGGCTGAAACAAAAAATATTAAAAAAACTATAGCGATAATTTACTAGTAAACTATCGCGATAGTAAAAAAAAATCAATAACAAAATTGAAAATTATTATAGAATTAAATTGTGTTCAAGAAAATTATGAAAACTATATGAACAAGAAGAAACTGGAATCAAGTGGAATAAACTATTAAATCGCGAAATTGAACTAAATCGTGTTCAAGAAGGATATTAAGGTTTTTTATTTGGCTTTTAATAAAAGTGTTATTATTGTTTATTGTTAGTTTTATTTCTACTTTTATTTAACTTGTAAACGTACATAACACGCACCCCGATTGTCCCTGCCACATTTTTAACGGTGACTCTTTCGGGCTCATCAAATTTCATAACACACACAAATATAATAAGAACTTATTAACTTCAAGCACAGAATTTTGCTCAGCTTCAATTTCTAAAATTTTCCCATGAAACACATGCATTAGTGAACTTGAAAATTCTAAATAAGCTTTGCTAAACTCGTTTTCAAAAAACGATTTTAAAATATGTGGAGAGTTGTCGAGTTATAAAAAATATGCTTTTAAAGCAGAATAAACTTCCAGAACCCTCTTAACAGCAGGATAAAGTGATAACCAACGCGTTTTTGAGTGTTTTAATAACGATTTATACTGAATGTCTACAAATTCGCAGAAACCTTTCAACGATTCAGTCCTTATGGTGTAAATAGAAAAATAGTTATACAGTTTTACAATTATTGATTCTAAGTCTATTGTCATTAAATCAAATCCATGCTGCGCGGAATTATGAACAATATGAGCTGGACAACCAATGCCTATTAAATCCTGTTGAAATTTAATTTTTAAATGGCAATAAACATTATTCTTCCCAGTTCGTCTCAATCCTCCAAAATTCGTATTGCAGTTATCTGCAGAAAATGCAATACATTTGTCTACAATATTGTATTTTTTTAAACATGTATGTAAATGTTCACTTATTGTTTCTGATGTTTCGTTTGGCAAAGAATATAAATCGATCATTTTTGTTAATATGCCACTATTTTTTTCAAAAAACTGAATTACGACTGGAAACATTTTAATTGCACCATGATTACTACCATCAGTTGAAACTGATAAGAATGATATTTGTGATAATGAATGCATTATATTTTCTATACAATATGGAGCAATGACGTTATTGGCGATGCATCTTGTTTTTGTCTTTCCAGATGAAATCCGTTTAGCTACTTCTGAATCATCAAACATTTTTGCCAGCAGTTTGTTTGTACAAACGGTGGAGTTATAACTATAATGATGCTTTAATGTGTGAAAAGCTAAAGTTCTTTCAACAGCTGATACTTTGTGATCCAGAGCTGAAATTTATTTTTGTAAAAAATCACATACGGATTTAGAACTAGCTCCTATACGAATGGTCTGTGTATGTTTTTTTGAAGCTACATGCTGTTCCAAATCGTATTTTCCTTTGTTTGTGACCGAAACGGTTGTGTTGCACACCGTGGAAATTGCCTCCGACTTCGAATTCGGTGTTGGTTTAAAACATTTGAATTTAGCTTGTAGTTCTTCACTAAATAAGCACTTTCGCTTACTCATTTTGGAGCTAAGAATTAAAAAAATCAAATAATATATCACTATCATGTAATTGTAAGTAATAGCTTTTTTACTTACATGTTTATTTTCACAGAAAATTAATAAAGTCAATTGCTATTGCAACTGAAAATATAGTCAGAAATTCCGAATACGACGGATAAAAGTTTTTTGTTTATTTTATTAAATAAATTACCAATCAAACGCAATGTCAGAAACAGAATAATTTATCGATATGTAACATATTGTTTTGTCAGGGTGAAAAGTGATAAATTCATGGTCCATGATTCATGGATTGCTAAGCTTTCTTTTGTGCACTTATTTAAATTTAGGACATAAAACTGCATGTGTGCAAAGTAATTATGTGAAACAAATTTTTAGGCGCTCAAAAGTTTTATGCGCCTAAAAATATGCTAAAAATTCATATACCAAAAAAATTACTAGTTAATTAAGCAAATATTATAATTAAAATTTGGCGAAATAAAAAATGAGAACAATTTTGAATATATGTAAAAAAGATAGAGAACAAAAGAATTATGTTTAAAAAGAGAACATGTTCTCTTTAAAAGAAACCTGTTGGCAACCATACATATAAATATAGTTAAAGCATTAAAAACATATTTATTTTATTTTAACAAACATATATACTTAATTTTTAGCAATAAAAAAAGTATAAATACCAGGCCACAAAATCATTTTCTCGGGCCCAAAAAAATTTAACCTTAAAAATACAATCTAAAAATGTAAATCCTTCTTAGTTTTTAAAATACGACGGACAAAACAAACGGTTCGAAAAATCTGCAAGCAACATAGCACGCATAATACACAATTGTACGCACGTTTTGAAAACAAAATCTTGTTTGAATCTTGTTGATTTAGATATTGTGAAACCCTCCAAGACTTTTGGTAAACCTTTTAGTTTAATAAATATTTAAAACAGTTGTTGTGTTATTTTATAAATATGTAAGAAGCAGTAAAGTTGGTGTTCTTAATCAGTTTCATATAACAATAAATACACCTAATAACTTAAATTTTAATAAAATACTTCATCACCTTTTCGAACTTAGAATTTAATTGAGAATCTGAACTAATTTCTATCAAGTTTATATATTCAGTTAGACTTAGTTCACCGGGTTTTCTTAATATTTGGATTGGATTTTGTATTCAACAATTACTTATATTTTCATTATATTTGGTAAATACTCAGTGAGTGACTCCTTTAGGCTGCGGAAGGTGATTTTCAATGTCATTGCGAATATCTTCAGGTTAGTATCAGATTCTTGGAGAAAATCACTAAAAGTTTTAAATAATTCAACCGAATTTTTCTCTACAGTTGAGATCCAATAATACACTTTACGACATAATGATGCTAATGTATGTTTAGCTTGAAAACTATTACCTTTGTGTTGTAGAAACAAACGATATTCATTTAGTTTAGCAACTATATCAGCCAAGTATGCAATTCTTGATGGATGGCCAGTAAAATACATCAATAGTTCTTTCCACAATTCAAAAATTCTGACTAGAATTTTACCTCACAAGAGGCATTTTATCTCACTATGTAAAAGCAAACTTGTACGTAAACTAACCATATCTTCACACAATATTTTAAAAATACATGATTACAACGCTCGACTTTTTATAAAGTTAGTAACTTTTACTGCTTCTTCCAAATCCGATTTCAAAAGTGACAATAAATTTAATGATAATTTATAATAATAAAATAATCTATCCAATCAAATGTAAGAAAATGCAATTTAATTAATTTAATATAACAATGAATATTATTATTAATTATGATTTAATAATCAAATACAATTAATCATAACAATGAATTCTCAAATAAAAGTGCCTGTCAATTGCTGGTTCTGTGCAAAAAATACAAAAGTCTTAAAAAGAAATGTAAATTCTTTCACTTGTCTTTATTGTCATCAATATAATGGATTCAATGAAAATGGAGATTATAACAAAACAATTGTTGAACAGTTTGACGAAAATCTAAATCCAAGACCTTTCAAGCGTCAAACCTCAATTAAAACCACTTCATCAATATTGTGTAAAAATTGTATTGGCAAACAATCAAAATATGTAACACTTCTAAATAATTTTTCTCCGAAATCTTCCATCACATTCAAACAAGATTATCATGAATACAAAAGTCGACTTGATAAAACATACGAATTGTGCACAATGTGTAAAGTTATGACAGAGAAAGAAATAAATTTAATAAACAAAAATCTTAACATTAAAACTGTAAAATGTTTACCTGAAAAAAAAATAGTAAATGAAGTTCATAATAAAACAATTGAAAATAGAAATAAACCGACTTTATTTCGTCAAGTGATTTTAGGTTTATTTTGGGGAGTGTTTATATCCTTGTTACTTTATCCCATTACTGAATATTTTTATTAAATTTTTGCACATCTTAGTTCTCTTTAAGTTTGCCTTTTTAAAATTTCTAATTATGTTTTGCGTTTATTATTTGTCATTTTTTCATAACTTTAACTTTTTATTATTATAATATATAATTTTTAATATTTAAATAATTCTTTTAACATCTTTTGTTCTTGTCAAGTGAGCATTTAATCATTAATTAATAATCTTAATTTTATTTTTTAATAATTCTTGTTTATATCATAATTGTTATTATTAAATGTTTTATTTAAATTGAATCATAATTTTTTATTATTGAAAAAAGATATTTCAGTTATATTTAAGATATTTGGATTATTTTGAAAAAATAAAATTAATGTGCCTTGAAAATATATCATTTTTACGATATTATAAAGTGATTAAATGTTATGTTTTTTAAAGAAATTATAATTATAGTTTATATATAATTATAATTTCTCAACTTCGGCGATAATATTAGATTATATTATATGGAAAACAACAAAAAATATTTTAAATTTATATTGGAGAAATGATACAATTACTATTTTAATAAATAAATAGTATTAATTTTAGTATTAAGAATATTTAAATTATACTAATAAAATATCTATTATATTTTGCTAAGAAGTTACAAAGAATATATATATATTTCAATATTTAACTATACAATTTTAAAGCAATTTAAACAAATCAAATCGGAAAAAAGTTCCATAAATAAATAATCAAAAGTCGTTATTTTTTTCAATCTTTTTTTGGGATTTGCTCAAAAATCTACTTGTTAATTGACTATTCGGATGTTGATCTTTCATGTGACTACAACAAGCGTCGATATTCGGAGTATTGAAACCGCACAACTCACAAATGTATAGCTTTTCTCGTCGTTCTTTGATGCCGTAAGGAAGGGTTATATTGTGGACTTTTTTCAAATGGCTCTCCAGTGAACATCTCTGAGTTCATTGTTTGCACTTATAAGGACGGATACCTGGACGATAAATTACACTCAAGAAAATATATAGGAATGTTGAAATAAATTTTATTTAATTATGAAATTATTCAATAATATGCTGTAATGAAAAATTGGAATTAACTCACTCATCTCTTAGAGGTTTTTTTAATTTTAATATCCTTTTGCCAAGGGTCATTTTGTCAAAGGCTCCTTTGACGGGGCCGTTTTGTTCTGGGCCCTTATGACGGGGTACCATTTATAATTGTCCATCAATTAAAGATAACAACAAAGGCATCAACATAAATGAATTGTTCAAAGAATTGTCCTTTGATGATCATAATGAATAATTGCCATGCTGTCAGAAGGATTCGTTGATTGATTTGAATTTGGTTCTAGATTGCACATGAGTAAATTTGACATTCGATTATTATGCGGGCTCTATATAGACATTCACCCGGTATCTGTTTGGGTGGTCCAATAATATTTTGTTAATTCGAACTCCTTTATTCTTCAGACTCCTCTCATCTAACATATACTAACAGTTATATCCGAACAAGGATTTTTTAACCTGATTTTAAACCAAAAACTAAATGTGAGTTTATGATCAAAATGCTCAAAAATAACATGCAAATATAGCCCGAAGTTGAGTAAAAGTCCAAACACATGAAAAACACCAATTAATTACGATTAAAAGAAACAAAATAACATCAAAATGACGAAACATAAAAGTAAAATGACAAAAATGTATTGAAGAAGTATTGCATGAAATAAACAGAAATAAACAGAGAAATCTATCATGACACCGAAACTAACAGAAACTAAATAAAATATAAAAATTTAGAAAATTAATTCGTCAAAGTAAAATAATATAAAAATAGTTTTGGAATTAAAAGAAAACCAAAATTATACCCGGCAGCCAAATGAAGGGTCTGACCTACTCACTGGAGAAAATATGCAGACAGGGCAAACGGAAACTCACTCTATTCAGGTCGTATTTTGGCGAGCATTATACAGTCGAATAATGTGTGATTAAAATAAAAATTGCTTGTTTTGTTGGTGACACATGGATTCGACTTTCTCCTTGTCTCATTGATTAAAATCTAAAATCAGTGTAAACGTTTAAATGTTCATGGTTGACGTCTAACCTTTTGTAACAAATTTCATTTTATTGACAGGGTCATATTAATTTAAGTGCAATCTGAGGTCAGATCCCTATGACATGAGGTACATACAGCGAGAACTCTGACGAGAGAGGCTTATTAAAAAAAAACGTAAAAAACAGACAAACATAATTTCGCAATTATAAGGAATTTATATTGAAAATTTATATATTGAAATATTCACAAATTTATTTATAATATTTAACTTTATGTATTTTGTTAGAAAATCTCAAAAAGGTTGAACAGCTCATTAACTGTGATAGTTTATCTGTTTCTTAAAAGTGGAAAATATTCACGGCGAAAAAAATAAAACTCATTATAAATTATAATTATATAACCTTACAATAATACAATAATATTTATTTTTGAAAAAATAGTCGCATTAGCTCTGGTGCAAAACTTTACTAACATTTTGATTTTTCCTATTGATCAACTTCTTCTAATTTTTATGATGAATTTTCTTTCAAAATAAAATTATTCAAATTTTTTATAATTGTTAATAAAAGTAATTGTTCCCAAATAAATTAAAATATCCAAAAAAATTTACGAATGTTGGAATTATTATTGTCCAAATTACATTTTTTAATTTAACAAAAGTTTGATTAAAACAACTTTTACAATTAATGTATTTTGTAATTGACTAATTTTGAGTGATTTGATCATGGAAAATAATTTGTTAATGCGCGTTTTATATGAATTTTATATAAAATATTTAAATATTTCAAAAGTGACAATTAATTTAATGATAATTTATAATAATAAAATAATCTATCCAATCAAATGTAAGAGAATGCAATTTAATTAATTTATTATTACAATGAATATTATCATTAATTATGATTTAATAACTAAATACAATTAATCATAACAATGAATTCTCAAATAAAAGTGCTTGTCAATTGCTGGTTCTGTGCAAAAAATACAAAAGTTTTAAAAGAAATGTAAATTCTTTCACTTGTCCTCATTGTCATCAATATAATGGATTCAATGAAAATGGAGATTATAACAAAACAATTGTTGAACAGTTTGACGAAAATCTAAATCCAAGACCTTTCAAGCGTCAAACCTCAATTAAAACCACTTCATCAATATTGTGTAAAAATTGTATTGACAAACAATCGAAATATGTAACACTTCTAAATAAATTTTCTCCGAAATCTTCCATCACATTCAAACAAGATTATCATGAATACAAAAGTCGACTTGATAAAACATATGAATTGTGCACAATGTGTAAATGTTATGACAGAGAAAGAAATAAATTTAATAAACAAAAATCTTAACCTTCAAACTGCAAAATGTTTACCTGAGAAAAAAATAGTAAATAAAGTTCATAATAAAACAATTGAAAATAAACCGACTTTATTTCGTCAAGTGATTTTAGGTTTATTTTGGGGAGTGTTTATATCCTTGTTACTTTATCCCATTACTGAATATTTTTATTAAATTTTTGCACATTTTTTATTCTTGTCAAGTAAGCGTTTTAGAAATATCTAATTATGTTTTGCGTTTATTATTTGTCACTTTTTCATAACTTTAACTTTTTATTATTATAATATCTATTTCTTAATATTTAAATAATTCAAAATATCAGTTTTTTATTTTCAAAGAATTATTTTTAAAACAATTTATTCAAGAGCTACTTAAAAGCTGTTTTTAATTGAAATAAACAAACAAATACATTTTTTTCTTTAATTTCTTAAGAAACCACTGAACATTTACAGTTTGATAATTATTTATTATAATCTAACAGCTTATAATAATAGGCTCCTATTTATTCGCTATGTAATTTTTACTGAACGCTATGTATTTTATTAGTGCCTTTATGTATTTTTTTCGAAGTAAATATTTATAAAATGCTAATTATATTAATTATATAAGTAAAAAAATAGAATTCATTAGGTATTTAATTATTTTATTGTAGGTAATATTTTTAATTTTTATAAGTAAAAAAATACAAAAACTAAGTAAAACAATGAAAAATTCATAAGAATAAACAAAAAGTGACACAATAAAAGAATCCATAAAAATATAAAGACTATTTCACAAAGAATTATTGTTTTAATAAGGCTTTTTTAGCTTTAGTTGGTCTTCCTATTGGTAGTTTATTTCCAATAGAAGTATTCTTAGCTACTGCCGGTACTTTGCAATATTTAAGTCTGATTGAAATGCCGACAACATGCTTGCAAATAAATTTTTTAAAAAATGCTGGACAATTGCACTGACCGTCGGCCCAATTGGCTTTATCGTTTGGTAAATTAATGCGCCAGACAGTAAAAGCTCGCTTCGTAAATTGATCGAATGTTGTCCAGCGCATTTTTTCAACTTTGTCAATGTCTTCTTGAGTTATGGTTGCGTCACTAGCTGAAACATAGTAGTTTGTCGACTGTTCTTGGGACACCGAAACAATTGCTTTGCTTTCTTTAGCCCATTGATAAGACTGTGTCCATAATGCTGTGTCGATTGATTGTTTTGTAATAAACTCCTTCAGACTTCAAGGATATGCTAGTGACCACTTTTTAACAATATCTAAAGCTTGTTTGCTAAATCTAGATAATGGCGTGCGCTCTCTAATAGTTTCTTCGCCTTTAAGAACTCGATTATTTGACTCTAGATTATCGTTAGTACTTGGCGTGAAGGGCATGTATCCTTCATACCAAGTATTGTGTGTCGTAAGCCACATCATATTCATATAGTCTATAAACTCAGTCGCTTTTTTTTGTCTCCATTTTTTAACAAATAGAGAACTTGCTTTTTCAAAAATGACTTGGCTTTGTGACAATTGAAGTTGATCTACATCTTCAATTAATTCGTTTTGATCTTCTTTAGCTACTAAAGACTCGATTTTTTTGACACAATTCCTACGCATATGTGCCCAACACATCACAATTTCATTTTTATTAAAAACTTGTGAATAAGCTTTACGTATAGCGTTAGAAGCATCAAAAATCAATACACGAGGATTGAATAATGATGCATTTATTTTTTTCAAGCCAATATTGATACTTGAAAAAATAAAATTAAAATCAGCAGTTTTTTCATTGGTAAATTTACCTAGGCCAAAAGAATAAAAATGCCTATCTAAATCGGTTGTACCAATGATTAAAATTGGATAGCCCTGCCAAACCAGTTTATAAGTTGCATCAGCATTTAAAATTGTTGATGCTGAGGCTAGCTTAAGTAATCTTATTGTACTTATAAAAAATCTAAATTTAGAGCCGTGGTTTTCTTCATCTTCATCGCTTTCTTCATTACTCTCTTCACACTCATATTCATCGGCATAAGTTATTTTATAATTGACTACAAAGGCTTCATCTTCTAACTCTGGTATAGAAGACGATGATTGAAGCCAATTTTCAAGCTCACCTAAACTTATTACTGGTGGCCCGTAAACTTCATTTCTAATCTTGTTTAATTGATTTCTTAATTGTATAGTAGTAGGAACAGGCTTTATACCTCGTTCATGAAAGATTTCTAACATTCTCTTAGGTTTTATTTTAAGCTTAAACAACTTTTTAATTAGTTCTTTAGCCTCGTTAGATATTGCAGATTTAGACATGTTTTCTTCATGCTTATGCTCAGCTTTTGCCCTAAAAAGAATAACTTCGTCTGATCTTAGTCGTAAAGTAAATGTAATGCAGAATCACATTGCTTGCCTTTAAATTTAACTTGATTGCATCGATAGTAAACTTTTTTACCATCTTCACTTTTCTTGGAATAAGAGTAACTCCATATCTTCTCTTCTTTAATTGCATTTTTTGCTTCTTCAGCACTTTTAAATACTTTTTCATGAGTCCAAACTTTGGACACTTTTTTGGCTCGTGGTTTCTTTAAACTTGTAACTTCAACATCAGACTCAAGATCAGACTGATAATCTTCAACTTCTGCAAAATTATTAGCCATTATAAGTTCAGTATTTGTTTTAATTTTGTTTATAATAAATAAATATTTGGGCTTATAAATATTCAGAAACTTGGATAATAAATTAAATCAGATCACATGAAAAAAAAGACTTAAACAAAATGATTAGAGTTCTAAGACTTTACGTAGAAAAACATACCGCTTTATTGAAAGTTTGTAATAATTGTCGAAAAAAATAAGATCTAAGAATATCTTAGAAAAAATTAAGATTTATTGATGGATTTTATTAATTGACATATCGTTTTTTTTATTTTATCTATAACTTAGTTTTCTTGACTTGGCATTTATTTATTTTACATAGTTTTTAATTAATTACTTAGCGAATGTATTAAATATCTAGAATTAATTAATTAACATAGAAGTGTTTTACTCTACTGATACTGTGTATTTATCTACATAGAAAGTGTTTATAAAATACATAGCGTTTAGTAAAAAATACATAGCGAATAAATAGTTCTCATAATAATATATGGTAAAAACATTTTTTCGATACTATTCACTATGAATATTGTAAATTCATGTTCATGGAGGTTAAAATATTTATTAATATTATGGTCAATCTTTCAAGCGCGAAGCCCCTCATGATTAAGTTGTCTGATACTATCAGACTGATAGATTAAAATGATTTAAATTGTTAAAAAATTAATATTAAATATTGTTATTTTTATGACAAATGGAAAATGAAGATTCCATTAAAATTAAAAAGTTCAAATTTATTAAAGACTTATTTCTTATTTAAGAATGATGATCTTTTAGGCACTTGACGTCGATAATATTTGTACATGAAAAAATCTAATCGAGGGGGTTTAACTCCCTAAACTCCCCCTTGGCTACGTCACTGGGATCGACAATAATCATGAAATTAAGTCATCTAACCGTTCAGTCACATAAGTGGAAATTAAATAATTTCCTGAGCATGGCCTGGAACGCAGTCAAACATCTGATATTATATTTAACATAGCTAGTCACACCTCGGGTCAGGAATATTAATTAAACAAAATAAATTACGTTTGAGCTTCTCATACTCATGATCTGGTCATTCGCACTAACTCTTCACTGTGCTCGGTCATGGGTTTTGTTGTTCATTCTTTATTTGAATAAAACATCAGTGATGTTCTGGAGGTCTTAAACACCACCATTGATTTCCTGCCTCACTAGTATTGGTGTAGATGGAATCAAAGAATATTCTTAATATGTGTCATTCTATTATTCATTTAGTGCTCACTTTATTTGGAATTATATTGATACTATCAAAATATATAATGAAAAAGATGTATGAATGGCGATTTTTAATAATAATACCATTTACTTAAATAAATAAAAGATTCACAAATATAAAAGAAATGCATCAACGGCGCAAACATTACTTGAATTTGGTTAGATAATCAACATCTTTTGAAAGTATAAAAGCTCGTTACCATCTTATTTAGACCATATTTCACAAAGACATAGAAAATTTCAAGCTCTGAGAAACAGCTTATGCAACCTGTCCAGATGTTTCACAACTACAAAATGTACAATATAAAGTTGGTCAGTCCTATCAAACTACACCAAACTCAGTTCCAATTCCTATAAAGGACACTCAATGATATATATTAAAACTATTGATAAATTTTTCAAGAAGATTGATTCAAATCTAAAATGCAATCAAAATGCTTTCTTCAATAATCGATAACGCAAGATATTGTGATGCCTTTGCAGAAATAAGCTTTAAAGAACAAGAAAATTAGTAAAACTCTTTGGAGCTTTCTCCAACTATTTTTCTTGATGACATTTTTGTGTTGTTTTTGGAATTTATATAGCCATTCATTTGAGGCTTTAAAATCTTTAATTTCGTGTTCTTCTGCGAACCTAATTGCAGTATTTTTTAATATCATTCCCGAAATTGGAAATGAAAGAGCGTTGCACTGAGCTACAAATGATTCTTTAAATTTTTCTAACTCACCATGTGAAAAAATTTACTACTTTTCTTTTGCTTTTTGGATTTAATCTTATCATCTTCTCATATTCCTCATTAGTTGTGCTAGCCGCAACAACTTCGAATTCATGTTCAATATCCATAATTAATAAAATTACAAAATAAAATTACTAAAATTTATTTTATTCACAAAAACTGCGCTTTTCCGTAATATTCAAACAAATCTCTTCGAGGCTTTTTATTATTTTGAATTTGATGCTGATTCAATGCTGGTTTAATTTATTTTAATATTTTAAACTTACTTTAATTTATTAATTTCAATATTTATATAAAAATTATGTAATCTGATAAATACAATTTAAATGTTTATTACCAATGTTCCGTTTTAACTTAAACGTAAATTTTACCCTTTCAAGTTGTTTTTAAAATGCTACTAAGTTGATCCTGATATACCATGATCAGTTTTTATAATGGCTCTTTTATTACCTTTCTTCTAAGAATCGATTATTTGAATTTTTTTCTCAACGTTTATTGATTGTATTTTTCTTCTAGAATTCATTCTTTAACTGGAGGTAAAATTTTAAATACTAATAATTTCCAATAGATTTTTAAAAAATAGGATTTATTTGTTGTGTGAAGGGAACACGAAAAAACTAAAATAACCTAAATGGATCTAAAATAATAATACAAATATGAACTCAAATATTACAAGCAAAAGATTAAAACACTATGTAATGTAATTTAATTTAATGTTTATAAAGACTTTTTCATTCCTTTTTATCATTTTTAGTTCAAGTTTTTAATAATCTCTTTATTTTTATTTAGAAATTTAATCAAAGTTTTATTCGAAAAATAACAGGAAATAATGACTATTTCAGAAGCATTGGATTCTAGTGATTCTGGAATAAATGAAGATCCTCATGTTAAAGAAGAAATTTTGTCAGATGTTGATAAAACAGTAAATGAACTTAAGCATGAAGACATTGAATAGAATGAATGTAATAATTTTCTTTGTGCGATTGATCAAGTGCTGGATGCCATTGAGGATTTCATTGTTCGGATTTCACTAATTTAGCCAATCAAAATCAGAATAAATACTGTTGTATAATTATCAAAGCACATTTGCAATAAAGACATGTGCAATGCAAATGAATAAATACCTGCTTGTTTATATAAATTTTGACTGTCTATAAAACCATTCGGCGTCAAAAACTTTCAATAATCAAATTTAACTACTTTAAAAATCTATTTGGACTACATCATTTTTCGCTAAAAATTTCTATTCTTAAAAGTTCTTGAACTATCCCTTATTTTTTGCCAATTACATTAATACATGCACACAAACAGTTTTCTACCACCGATTTCCATTTTTCTTCTTCTATGATCGGCTTTAAGTTGGAATATTTATCGAATGTGTGTGTTTATTTATTTAAGACCTACTTATTCCATGGAAAGGACACAAGTTTTATGAGGGTGTCTGTCTGACCGTCCTGGAAAGGACACAAGTTTTTATGAGAATGTATGTCTGTGACCTACATGTAAAAACAATTCTATGACCTACTTAATTATTTATTTATTTAAGACCTACTTATTCCATGGAAAGGACACAAGTTTTATGACGGTGTATGTAAATGACCTAAATAAATACTTTCAAAATTTCCATGAAAATAAAAAAATTAAATTATAAAAAAAATTTATAAAAATTTATAAATTTATGAAAAATTATAAAAAAAATTTCAGTATAAAACCGATTTATTTATTTAATCTCTCGAATTAAATTATTTTTCAAAATATAAAAAACTTTAATATTTTGAATTATTTAAATGTTAAAAAATAAATATTAAAATTGTAATAATATGAAAATAATACGCAAAACATAATTAGATATTTCTAAAACGCTTACTTGACAAAAACAAAAAATGTGCAAAAATTTAATAAAAATATTCAGTAATGGGATAAAGTAACAAGGATATAAACACTCCCCAAAATAAACCTAAAATCACTTGACGAAATAAAGTCGGTTTATTTCTATTTTCAATTGTTTTATTATGAACTTCATTTATTATTTTTTTCTCAGGTAAACATTTTTCAGTTTTAAGGTTAAGATTTTTGTTTATTAAATTTATTTCTTTCTCTGTCATAACTTTACACATTGTGCACAATTCGTATGTTTTATCAAGTCGACTTTTTGTATTCATGATAATCTTGTTTGAATGTGATGGAAGATTTCGGAGAAAATTTATTTAGAAGTGTTACATATTTTGATTGTTTGTCAATACAATTTTTACACAATATTGATGGAGTGGTTTTAATTGAGGTTTGACGCTTGAAAGGTCTTGGATTTAGATTTTCGTCAAACTGTTCAACAATTGTTTTGTTATAATCTCCATTTTCATTGAATCCATTATATTGATGACAATTAGGACAAGTGAAAGAATTTACATTTCTTTTAAAGACTTTTGTATTTTTTGCACAGAACCAGCAATTGACAGGCACTTTTATTTGAGAATTCATTATTATGATTAATTATATTTGGTTTTTAATTATATATTTATTGTAATAATCATTGTAATATTTATTTAATTAAATTGTATTTTCTTAAATTTAATTGGTTAAAAATATATATTTTTTAATTTTAAGAAAACGTCAGTCAAACATTCTTTTTACAATGTATTTCGACAATATTCCTGTCATCATCAGATAGGATATAATGACTATATAAATTAAGGATTTTAAACAAATTTATTAATTTTATTGATTATATAAAAACATTTTTAATAAAAATATTTCATTCTTTTTCAAAAGTATAATTAAAATAATATATTATATTTTAAATTTTAACATTTAGAATTTAATATAATAATTTAATAAATTATTAATTATTTAATTTAACAATACAATATACAAAAAGCTATTTAAAAACATTTAAAACACAAGTATTCACTGAATTCTGCACATTAAACGTTTTTTTGTAAATTGGTTTAGTTTTAAAAAAAGAAGGTCAATGCTTTTGAAGGTATTTGCTACTAATAATGAGATTTATTCTATGTGAATATTTTACTCATTTAAGAACCAGATAAACAAGCACATTTCGCAATTTTCTGTTTTTCGCAAATTACTAGAAGTCGACATTTTGCAACAATGTTTGTGCAATGAGTATTTTCGAGTTTCTTCAAGACTTTTGAGATATTCAATAATTTCATATTATTTTTTTAGGGTTATATAAATGAATTAATAAATATACTTTTTAATATATGAAATACTTAACCTAAAATTTGAGACTTAATTTCTACAAGTCTCTGAAAGAATTTTAACTGTAATATATTTAAAATATGAAAATACTTTTAATACCTGTGAAATAATTATATTACATTATTAAATAACTATAAATTAAATACAATTTTGCAATTATCCTATGTTAAAATTATTTCAGAGTCTTCGAATGTCAGTGATTTGTTCAGTAATAAATTTGTGACTAGTCGACATCTCTAGTACACGAGTTCGAGAATATATCAAATTGATGGGAAATAATAATATTATTGAGTATAATTAGACATACAGGTTAGAAATCGATCATTCCAATTGTATTATCTATGTTTTCAAAAAAACTATATAAAATATGTTTTTTGAAGTCGATCTTAGATACACAAATTTCGATTTTTAAAAGTTGATGAATGATCTTTTATTTATTGAACATTACATACATGCAAGCGTACAATCAGTTTTCTACCCCCAAAGTATGTATATGACTTATATATTAATTAAATTATATAGTATTTGTGTCATTGTCTCGGAGGGACCATGGTTTTAAAGCCAATTTTAGATCATAATTTTCGATTCTTAAAAGTTGTGGAACTATCCCTTATTTATTGCACCTTACACACAGTTACTTTTTATAAAAGTAATAATAAAAGAATATAGTGTGTATGACTTACATATTAATTAAACTATATAGACTGCCTTTGTCCTTGCGGGCCCATGGTCTTAAAGTCTATTTGAAACAATAAATTGGATTGATCGTCACTTACACTAAAAAATTGGCGGTTGTCATAATAATCACGAGGTTGCCATGGGTACGTGTAGTACTTTTAATGACCTATTTAAAAATACTAGGAATTTTCGAAAAAAAGCAAAAATCCTCAGCAAGGAGTAAGGGGAGTTTGACCCATATCATTACGAATCGTAATTTACGATTCATGTTTACCTTGTTTACTTTGGAACAGTATAAAAGTGAATTAAATCAAAAAATAATTAGTTAAATTTATATGCATGAATTCAAATTTAAAGAACACCAATCAACGAATTTCAAATAAATAATAATGAATACAATACATGTTTCGACCAACCAGAGAGGGAATGACTTCTCCCTCTGACTGGCTATATGAATTCGGCCTCGCGTCTGTGTGCAATTGTGATGGTTATTGTGTCAAGCACACATACGCGGGCGGGTTGTTTTTTGTCATTTTTATCGCGTCTGTGTGCACGTTGTTATTAAAATTGTGATTCATGTATGTGGGCGCACACAGACCCGAGGAATGGTGAATTATTTGGAATTGTGGGTGTAAGATGATATAATAATTTCCAACGAATTACTTACATAACCAGGTCACTAGACCTTGATATCTATTGAATGATGCGGGAATGCTTGTATAACTAAATGAAGTAAGTATGTTTGTTTTCTGTGTCAACAGTATCACTTAAACTAATAATTCTCCTTTTTGTAGATTACGCAATTCAATGTACTATAAATACTAGCCACGCAGCTTTAAGATATCGAAAAGGAAATGACTCATGCACCGAATTTTACAATGTTCTTCGACACAAATTAACAAAACCGGCATTAATGTTATTTTTAATGCAGAATGCAATGGAAGATATGGAAACAAAAAAAGAATTGAAATTAAGAGAAGTTAGATCAGTAGATAAGGCCAAGGAAGTGATATCAAGAATGGAAGAAATTCAAAAAGAGCTTTCAAGTGAACAATCCTTAGCATCTCTACATGAAAATAAATCATATGCGGAGAAAGTCAAAAGTCCGAGAAAAACTCAGTTGTACCAACAGAATAAGACGCCAATATTTTCTAACTCTAGAACCAATGAGGCCGTGAACTTCAATATGCCAAATAAAAGTGACTGAAAGAACGGGACCAGGCGATTTAAACTGCAGAGATGTTGGGCGTGTGGAGAGCAAGGACATATTCGAGCAGAATGCCCAAACGTAAAATGCTCTCAATGTTCGAAAAATGGTCATTTCAAGTATCAATGTTGGGACATCAGAAGAAATTCAGTTAAAACAGAAGCATATTACAACGGAAGAAATTATGATAGAAATCAAAAACAATTTGGATCCAGAGGACAATATCAAAGCAGAAACCAATTTTCAGACAGAGGACCACATCGAAGACAATGCAATGCGATATACGACTATGAATACGAGGAAGGAGAGCTGATTCAACAGGATGACATGCAAAAAGATTGCGAACAGCTAAAAGGGGAGGCTCCAGTTACAAGGGAGTTGCTAGGAGCCATAAATTTGGTTTAAGTAAGTATATTGTTGACACAGAATGTTTGAATTTGAATGCTTGTGATTTCAAGATTTCCGTAATGAATGAATTTAAAGATGATTTAAAAATTAATGATGTAATTATGAATGATTGTGAATGTTTTGACTTTGAAAATTATTTTGAATATAGTTTTTATGAAATTAATAACAAAATTGATAAGATTATGAGTATCGATATAATTAATAATAAAGTTAATGAAAATAAAGAAAGACCTTTTGCACCTAAATTCGTTTACGAAAGAATGAATGGCAGACCTAGTGTAGGTATTTGGCTGGAAAATAAAATAAAAGTTGATTGTCTTTTGGATACCGGGGCTAGAATAAACGTGATTAGCGAATATGTTGTTAGTAAATTAAAGATGCGTGATAAAATAGGGGAATCCAATATTATGGTTACATGTGCAAACGAGAGCACACTTAAAATCATAGGAACAATATTACTAAAAGTGAGAATTTCGGGATTAGAATTGGTAATAAGATTCTTTGTGGCAAATAAGATTAACCCGAGCGTAATTGCAGGCGTAGAAATGATGAATTGTTTCGATATTAAATTACAGGCAGTAACTAAAGTAAAATTAAAAAATCAATTAATGAATTTAGAGGAAAACAATTTGAAAGGAATTATCGACCCAACGATTAATAAATTACTTAAAGAATTTTCGGATATATTCATGAAAAATAAATGGGATGTAGGAAAAACACAGTTAATTAAACATAAGATAGTTACTAGAGGTAGCCCAGTGACAATTAATCCTAGACGTCAGCCGATTCATATTGCTCACAAAATACAAGACATGCTAAAAGACATGGAAGAAGCAGGAATTATAAAAAAATGTGACTCGGTGTGGAATAGCCCATTGGTATGTATGTTAAAAAAGAATAAATCAAATATTAGAATATGTTTGGATTTTCGGGCACTAAATGCAATTACGGAGAGACCTCGATTTCCAATACCAAATATTGAAGAGATGATGGATATCCTAAATGGAGCACAGATATTTAGCACTATCGATCTTGGTAATGCCTATTATCAAGTGGAATTAGAAGAGGAATCAAAAATAAAGACTGCATTTTCAACAAAAGATGGTCAATATTGTTTTAACCGAATGCCTTTTGGAATTGCAGCTGCCCCAGCAACTTTTCAAAAATTAATGACTCAAGTTTTGGGTGATCTTAATTGGAGAGAAGCAATTGTTTATTTAGACGATATCCTTATATTTGCAGACAATGAAATCGAACATAAAAAAAGACTAGAAAGAGTTTTTCGAAAGATTCAAGAAGCTGGTTTGAAAATAAGCTTAGAAAAATGTTGTTTTAACAAACTAGAAATAAAATTTTTGGGACACATTATAAATAAAAATGGTATTAAGACAGATTATGAAAAGATAAAAGCAATGCAAGAATATGAAAAACCAAAATGTATTAAACGTTTAAGAAGCTTTCTAGGCTTAACAAATTATTATCGAAAATTTGTTAAAGATTACGCCAAGTATGCAAGAAAGGTTATGTGGGTCTAACAAAGATAAACTTATATGGACTGAAGAATGTGAAACAAATTTCAACACGCTAAAGAAAGCGTTAACGTTTACCCCAGTACTAGGATTTCCGGATTTACGAAAAACCTTTATTTTAGATACAGATGCTAGTTTCGATACGATTGGGGGAGTGCTTTCGCAGTTGACTAGTAATGGACAAGAACAAGTTATTGCATATGGATCAAAGACAATGAATAAGCACGAAATCGGTTACTGCATTACGCGAAAGGAATTGCTTGCAATCTATCATTTTACTCAGCATTTCAAACACTATCTATATGGAAAAAGATTTACTTTAAGAACCGATCATAAAGCTATAACCTTTATGATAAATACAAAAAAGCCAATTACAGCACAATTCCAAACATGGATTAACTATTTAAGTGGGCTAGATATCAAATTAGAATACAGAAAAGGAGAATTGCATGCTAACGCAGATGCCCTATCAAGAAAAGACTGTACTTCATGTAGTCAGTGCCAAACAGTTCATGAAAACGCCAAGGTAGATAAAAATAAAACTAAAATATTGGCCATAGAAAATATGGACCAAGAAATAAAAGTAAATAATGAAGGTATAATTTTTAATATACATAAAGACTTATGTCACGCAGGGGTAAAAAAAATTTACGAATATGCACGGAAAAATATGAAAATGAAAATTAGTGAAAATGAAGTTAGAAGAGTGATTGAAAATTGTGAACAGTGTCAGAAACGGCAGACGTGGACAAGACGAACAAAAGAACCGCTGAGTAAACAGAGTACAGATGAAGTTTTCAAAGAGATATTTATTGATTTCTGCGGACCATTTAAGAAAACAATTCATGGAAAACAATATATTTTAGCTATAATTGATCAATTCAGTTGACGGCAGTTGCTCATCAGGATGAAAAGACGACGGCAAAGATTTTAAGTGAAAATTGAAATTTTGAAATTTGGTGCCCCTAAAATCATTCACTCCGATAGAGGAAAAACATTTGAATCTCAACTCCTTTTAGAAGTGTTGAAAACGCATCATATTACAATAATATATTCAAGCCCATATCATCATAGTACAAACGGTTTAGTTGAGAGGCAATTTAGAACTATAAGGGATGCAATTGCAATTACGTTAAAAGACAAACGGCATAAAGATTGGGCAGAAATATTGCCAGATGTGGAATTTTTGTTAAATGCGACGATACAGCAGACAACCGGATTTTCGCCCTCTGAAATAATATTTGGGCGGAATATTTGTAGACAATGGATGGATAAAGAGAATTTGGATATACAAAATAATGATGCTAATAATCGAAGAAGGGAGATCGTGGAGGGAATTAAACATAAACAAAACATAGAAAAGAATTTAATTACACCAAATTATAGGAATTTTGAAGTTGGAGACCAAGTATTGGTTAAAAAAGAAAATACTAGAAAGATGGATGAACGTTATGAAGGGCCTTATGAAATAACTGGAAAACGACATGACAGAAGCTATGTTCTAAAGAATAAGCAAGGCCAAGAAATAATTCGAAATGTAGAATGGATCAAAAGTTTTAAATGGAGGGGGATGTAAGATGATATAATAATTTCCAACGAATTACTTACATAACCAGGTCACTAGACCTTGATATCTATTGAATGATGCGGGAATGCTTGTATAACTAAATTAAGTAAGTATGTTTGTCTTCTGTGTCAACAGTATCACTTAAACTAATAATTCTCCCTTTTGTAGATTACGCAATTCAATGTACTATAAATAGTATAACGATTGTGTGTTCCGTTTAGATTTTTGAAGTGAATAAAGATTTCTGTGAAACTATGTCTTCTTCTAACAGTGGGTATTTATTTTTTATAATAATTTCGAATTGATTTTTTGGAATTAGGTTTCTGGAATTGGGTTAAAAGCTTTGTTTTAAAAACATGCATTTGTTTTGTCGGAATGATTTTTTGAATAAAAACTCAAATAAAGATAACAAAACTCCTAATTTCAAAGAAAGAATGGCTCCAGCTTATGGTTACGAAGTAGATAAACTGGGTTCTTCTATTTGGTCAGATTATATGGATTTCTTAAAATCAACTCAAGTCATCAGTCAATATGCTGAAAGTTAAAAGACAATTGCTACATGTCGAATTTCTCATCGGACTATTGTTTATTCTATGAATGGTATTGAGACAATGGGTTTGGATTTAAAGAGTTTTGCCACCAGTCAATATGCTGAAAGTCAAAAGATAATTGCCACACGTCGAATCTATCATCCGGCTATTGTTACGCCATTGCTTCGTATTGAGACAATTTGGAGAGATTATAATGCTTTCGAAAACTTCTATTAATAGCGTCATCGCTAAGAGATTTATTGAAGAGAGGAGTCGGGAATATATGAACGCAAGGCGAGTTGCAGGATAATTTGGAGCTTTGATTTCAGAAGATGGTCAAACTCGAGGACAGGCTTTGTTGGTTTATAAACTTGGAGTCAAGCAAATGATTATGATAAAAAATAAAAACTTTCTCAACGTTATTCCTTTTGACTTAATCAATACATCTTAAATTAAAATAAATTCTATTTTTCAATTGCAAAAACACATTATTCAAACAACTGACGAAAAGACACACAAGACAAATCCAACAGTTTAAAAATAATGTACTTTACCAGAAAATTCTTAAAACTGCCATTGCACATTAATAATTTAAGATAAGTATTCAAATTTATAATCTTTAAAAATAATTGTCAATTTTAAAACATTAAAGAATTTCAATAGTAAAAAGATACAGTCGATCTCGGTTACTATGAACTCCTGCTTATAGCGAACAATAAGAAATCTTGGTTTGGTTCAAGCTATTTTAACATAGGATTTTCTTGCTTACAAAGAACCAAAACGGTTAAAACAAACACATTTTTATATTTAAAAAAATATTCTAAAATAAGATTTTTTTTAATTTTCGATTTAAAAGTTCAATTAAAATATCTTTTATTCAATCTCAACAATTTAATCTTAAGATTAAATTAAAATTTTGTGCCGTTTTATTATATTTTCAAATCAACTTCTGTGAACATGGGTACAAACAAAGGAAAGATCCTCTCAATTCTAAAAAAAGTAGAAATTATTCATAAATTGGAAAGCAGAGATAAAAATTCACAGGTTTGTAAGAAATACAATCTTTAAAAATCAGCAGTTTCAACATTTTAGAGAAATAAAGACACAATATTATCGGCATAAAAAACTAACACTCCAAACTGAAAAAAAATAAAAACTTGTGAAAAAGGTAGTGTTGATCGTGCATTAATTTTATGGTTTCAAGTGCAGAGAGATGCCCAATTAATGACCCAATTTTAAAGATTCAGACAGAAAAGTTTGCAGAACAACTGGGTCATGATAACTTTACTTGCAGCATTGGATGGCTAGATCGATTTAAAAACAGAAACAATATTGTTGAATATACAGCAAACAAAAAGACATAGATGTCCTCTGAAATCTTTAAAAATTACTTGTCAAAGTGGAAAAGAGATTTAATCACCATAAAGGAAGATTTTACTGGTAATTGACAACTGCCTAGCTCATTCAAAAATTCCCAATCCAACCCACATTAAGTTGGTTATTCTACCACCAAATGCAACATCAATCTTGCAGCCAATGAACATGGGGGTAATCAAAAATCTGAAAGATTATTTCCGAAGATTTCTTTTGCTTTAGATTGAAAGAAGAGAAAATGGCAAAGATGACAAAATAACTGTTCTGGATGCAATTCGTCCGATAAAGGATGCTTGGGACAGTGTCAAATCTTTAACTATCTCACTGTTTTAATAAATCTTGTTTGAATGACGAGTTTGTTTCCACCTATCAATATTCTGAGAAGGACGATCTTCCCTTACCGCAATGGTTAGAGGTAAAAAGAATAAACATCTTTTCGCATGCTGAAGACTTGGATGACTTTGCTTCCATTGATGAGGATCTGGTGACATCTGAAATCGCCTCGGAGGAAGACATCCTTCAAGCGGTTCTTCAACAAGAGGACAGTGAAGATGAAGATGAAAGTGTCGAAGAAATACTACATATTGTAGTGTATTCACAAGCTCAAGCAGCTTTGGAGATTTTGACTCAATTTTCAGAGAATAACACCACACCGAAATCTATTTTCACAGCACTCTCTGTCACTCGATGGCACATTCGAGACATCAAGTTAAATTCTATGAAGCAAACTAATATTTTAAATTATATTAAATATAAAAAATTATATTAAATTATAATAAAACTCTTGCATATCTTATTATTTTTGATGTTTTAATAATAATTAAAAAACACGTTTTTTTCCTACTTTTTTTGTTTCCTGGTTATATCGAACCAATTTTTATAATAATAATAATAATAATAATAATAATAATAATAATAATAATAATAATAATAATAATAATAATAATAATATAAAGTGATGATTTCTTGGTAGCAGCATTTATTATTCAAAACAATAAAGTGATAATTTAAGCCTTTTGCTGCGAATAATGTATTTAATGAAAAATTTTCGACTATAAGATAGTCCTTGTCAAGTCGCAGCAAAAGGCTTAAATTATCACTTTATTGTTTTAAATAATAATAATAATAATAATAATAATAATAATAATAATAATAATAATAATAATAATAATAATAATAATAATAATAATATTATTATTATTAGTATTATTATTATTATTATTATTATTATTATTATTATTATTATTATTATTATTATTATTATTATTATTATTATTATTATTATTATTATTATTATTATTATTATTATTATTGATGTTTAATTTGATGTTTAATTTGATTGGTAGAAATAAATCAATATCGTTCAAGTAGAAAAAATTCAGTTAATAAATATGCAATAATAAGTTTCATTTTCGACTAGATGTCTTTTTTAGGAAACGAATTGACAAGCATTTACGTATTCATGAGCCGATGCGTTTCTCAGATAGTATTATTGTTATTATTTAAGCAGAATTTTTTCTTATCATTGAGAATGAATTTTGCATTTTCCAATAGAATTTCTATTCAATGAAACTTGTTGAAGAGGAAGGAAATTTTGTGAGGAAGAACAGAAGAAATTGAGTTAGAAATTATATGTGACAAGTAAAAACTTCAAATTTCAACCGATTTTATTTTATTGTCTTTTGCAGTTTATTTAACAATGGAATTTGTTACGATTATTGTTTTGTTAACGGCTTATTCTGTTATTTCATACCCGATTACGCCAAATTATACTCCAAGCGTTCGGACGAAAATCGGAACTATTAACGGATTTATTTCTAAAGTTGAATGGAACGACAGATCGGCCACGACAGTTCACATCTATTATGGTGAGTTTCAGAACCCTTTACCTTGAGTTATATGTATAAACCATTCTTTAGTCACTAATTTCTGATTAAATTTTAACCGATTTGAATTCAAGATTAATAAATTATTTAAAATAAATAAATAATATTTTATTAAATATCGTTTTTTAAGCCATTAATACTTTATTAATTGGAAAAAATATTAATATATAAATATATAAATGATCTTTGACAGTTCAGATTACGATTTCAAATGTTACTGATTCATTTATCATTGGCTATTTCATTGTTTTCATAACGGAAGCCGTTTTTATCAATGTTTCTATTCAATTTTTGGAAACAACTTTATTTTCATCAAAATAAATGTTGAATCTAATATTACAGATATATAAATTTCTAGTTTTGTAAGAAGTTGCATGTTTTAAAAATTACATCTCAATTGAAGAAAAAAATTAAGTACACAAGAAATTGTGTTCAACGTAAAATGTTAAATATTAAAAAAATTTCAATAAAATAAATTGAAATAAATTGAAATTAAAAATATTTAAAAATTGAACATTAATATTTTTGGTGGAAACAGATATTGCTAAGAAGAAAATGAAAATATGAATACAAATAAAATGGTTTCATATTAAAGGGGACTCCAGACAATGCTATATTGAAAATAAAAATTCATTAATTATTTGAAAGCTTCAATATGACCACTTGGAAAAGGTATTCGTCAAGCTTAACCGGTTGCAGTCATATCTGTCAAACTTAAAGTAAAATAATTAAATTTTCGAGAAAAGCTAGTAGAAGGACAGAGACAAATTAGATAAGAGTTTTGTTTCTCTAGATAGTTGATGCAACAGAGTCCTATAAAAAGTAGAAAAAAATAATCAATTGGTTATTTTTTTTAATCATTAAACGAAAAAGCAAAAATTAGAGAAACTACATTCGAAGAAGTAATTTCTTTAGCGACTAAATCAGATTCGTATGAGTTATTGTGCATCAGTCTCTCATCGCGTTACGAAAGTTGACGGATGTCGCGTTTATGGAAGTTGACTCATACAATTACTTATGAACATTATTATTTGGACGGTTTAAAACATGTGGTCATTATGTTGACAAATAAACATCTTGTGTTGGGTTTTATTCATTTGAATATTAAAAACACGTGTAGTCAGATTATTAACCATTATTCTATCGAAACAATGTTAATAACCCAACAAAATACATCAATGTCAAAAAGACTTTTTAAACTGATATTTAAGCCCATTTTCTGTTCAACATGTTCAGCTAAATAGTGAAAATCGAGTTTATATAAACCTAAGTGATATTTTTATTAAAAATGTGACAAATTGAAAGAAAATTCTAAGATCTGAAAACTTTCAAAATCTGGGCAGTTTTACTAGTCATACAATAGTCATACAAAAATTTCAATAAAAAAGACAATAAAAATATATACACATCGTTCCTGACTGCTGAAAATTGTGTTAAACTTTAACAGTCAAGTATTAAAGAAAAATTAAATCTGGAAAAACCAACTGCAACAGTGAAAATTTAATTTCTTTAGTAACAATAATATACTGTTCAAATGTCTCAAAGGCATTCCTCAGAAATAATTCTTTAAAATCATTTTACAGACAAAATGAATAAATAATTATCCCTTAAAAAGATTTTAAGGCATACTTGGGCACATCTTCCAGCACTTTGAATTGTTTTTAACCCTTAGTGACATTAATTCCAAAATATCTTATTTGAAAAACGAAAGCTTTATGTAGTAATTATATACAGAAAACGATTTACAAATGAAAAAAAATATATAAAATTTTAAAAACAAATATTTTTATTTTGAGGATGCCACTTCTTCATCCGACAGTACAACATATTTTGGCGAATCTTCATTATCTGAATATTCAAACAACCACCTTTGTTTTGCAGACAATAGTGATGTAGTTGGTATAGATTCTGAAGCAGATGGCGCGCCAAATGTTTCAGTTGAAGGTTGCGATGGTGGTCTATTGAACAATGAAAATAAAAAAGACTGTCTCATAAAATGCATTTTCTCAAGTAGAACTTGCTAAAATAGCTATATTAACAGTTCAGCAACATTTATTAATCATGAAATTATATGGTATTGAGGACTCCAGCGGAACAGGAACCCTAGACTCTCATAAACCTTTTAAAAAATTTTTGGACACCCTTTACTTGTTTTTAATATTAAAATATTTAAATTTTCGATTACATAATAATTTTATTTTGTTTAGATTGTTGATTGCGTCATCAATTTTCATTTTTTATTAGACTTTTTTTATGTCAATATAATTAAAACTAAATTCTCTATTAAATGAAACTATGATGTAATCAAAATTGTGAAATTTCATTTTTAGTGAACCATTTTTGAATTTACACAGATTTAATAAAATTACAGCATAATTTATTCTATTCTATTACTCGATGTTGAGAATTGAATATTCTTCATTAAAATCAATCAAATAATTTAACTAACTGTAAACATTAAGTTTACTCAATTGTTCCGAGAAACCTATATTTTAAGTATAATTATTATTTTATTTAAAATATATTTAAAACCAGTATGTATTAATTACAAAGATAGTTGGTAATAAATCGAGTAAGGTGTATGAAATTATTTAGAATCAATAAATAACACACAGTGTAATAGATGTACATATGTTAATACATATTACAATAATCCCACTCACAAGCGTATACATATATTAAAACACACACATATTAACATTATTTCATACACACGCACAAATTATTATTATTCAATACATACAATTCATAGAGATTAAACACATATCAACCAATCAAAATCATTCATTTTTAATAACAGTTAGGTTACTAATGACAATAATCAAGTGATAGGATAAATTATTTGATATTTGATGATGAGTTTTTAATGATATTGAATTTAACTAAATGATTTTTTCAATAATTATATTTTCTCAGAATCTCCATGAACCTTTCAATTTCTCCTTAATCAGTTTACACATCGATGAACTTTTAAATATTGAAAATCTTAAGCTAAAAAACCTGTTAATTTTATAAAGGACGATGATGGCAAAATTTATTTAAAGATTAATGTAGAATATACTTAAATTTGTGATTTAGTTTGAAAGATATATGCTAATTGTTTGAAAATCATTATGCGAATCGATGAAGAATTATGATTAAATATAATCTATAGTTAGGTATTTGATGGTAAATGGAGTGAAATATTTTGTTGATTTGTAGAAAATATTGATTTTAGTAAATTTCGATCATTTGCGATGCTCTTATCATATAGATTTAGCGACTAAATTATTTCATAGATGTATGTTGGGTGGCGATAATAGTAACGAAATTTCATATTTTTGAAGATTTTTCACATTTTCTAGGGGTTTTAAGAGAATTGATATATTAAAGGGGGATGTGACCTCAAGTGGTTGGAATTTCATGAATCTTTGAAGAAATTAAGGGATATAGTGGGTTGAATATAAATAGGGCGTATAATTATTTAATGAGGGATTGGTTACTGTGAGAATATTTTAAGGGGGATATATTCGGTTAAAAGTGTCATTCGGTTAAAAGTGTCACAGTAATAATTATTTCAAATTTCGAGTAGAGTGATTAGTACAAAAATTTAACTATTTTTTATTATAACTGGTTTTATCAATTGATTTTATCAATTATTTAGGATTAATGACCAATTTACTTGATTTTAGATGTTTTATAGTGAAATATTTGTAATATTTAGATAATCAAAGTTAAAGGGGTTAGAATTATAGTCATTTCAATGGATTTTAATGAATCTTATTACTTAGATATAATATTATGATCTTTTAAAGATACTTATTGATAAAATACTAATCTTTAAAAATGGATATATATTTTAGGGAAATTTGATGCTTTTTAGATGATCTTAGTGAAGAATTCACTTAGATATAAAAGATGGTAAAATATTGTCATTTAAATGAATTTACTGGTTTATTCGATGTTATCATTGCTTGACTTATATCAGTTTCCTTTTGAATTTAATGATACTTATTTAGATATCTTTAGTGAGATTGACAACTTTGATAATTTGAAATGAATTTATACTGAATTTTCTGAATAATTTGAGCAATCAGTCAATCAATTTGAGTATACATGTGATAAACTACTTTTAAAAAATCATTACAATTACTTTATTTTAATTAATTAATAACTTGAATGATTAATATTTAAGATAAATATTTACTGGATTACTAATGAATAGAATTTAAATTTCTTTCTTGTCCATTAATTAACTTTTTGTGATATTTATTTACTATATTTTGAATAATTTAAATTTTTTACATGTTATTTTTATAATAATTTCCTCAATTTTTACTTAGTTATTGGAAATCTTACAAGTGCTGGTACCTTGAGTTCAGTCAATCAGTTGCACTTTTATTATTTTTTTTCATTCAATGATTATCATTTTCTTCAATGAAGAAGATTTTCTTTTAAACATCAATCTATTTATTAGCGTTTGCTTTTAAGTGCTCAGTCCTTTTAGTTGTTAGTGGCTAGTTGAAAGTACTTGGTCGGTGTTTGGATTTAGGTTGGTACTTAGTAGATGTTTGTCGGTACATGATAGTTGGTACTTGGTAAGCAGATAGATAAGGCACCACTAGATCACGACTCCGTTGGATCACATACCCCCCCCCCCCCATTTGGGGACATTTTTAAATTCTTTTCAAGGTCAAATATTATTAAGATTATTATTATTATTACTATTATTATTATTATTATTATTATTAAGATTTACAAAATTATTATTATTTTTCATAATAAATTAAGATATTAAAAGATATATTGAATCACAGATCAATTCGATAACAATACGTCATCTATATCAATATCATTGTCATCATTGTCATCATCATTGAAATCTGGACTTAGACCTCTGAATAGTGGACGAATTTCTGAAATTACTTGATCAACATCAAAGGCATCTATTCTTAAATAATGCCCAAATGCGAGACTGGAATTTTTCCCCACCCATAATCGTTTGTCATCGTTGTTTGACAATGCAATCTTGGTATTTTTAAACGTAAGAAGCTGGTGGTTGCGCGTCCCTATTCTAGTTTGCGGCACCGTATATACTACGCTGTTGTAGCAGTCTAAATAAAACTGGTGCCCTATCTCAGTATTCCAAGCTGAACTCCTTTAGCCCTAAGTGTTTCCTTATCTCCTAACAAACTATAACACTTAGGGCACAAGAAAACCCACTCTTTATAACCAAGCCCTTTACTTTCGTCCTTATATTTCCCTATCACAGAATCCAAACTCTTTGAATACAAAGGATGAGCAGGATCCTAATTGCTAGTATCTAAAAGATTATCACGAATCATTGCCGACAAAAGAGTGTCAAGCTTACAGTGCTTTATCTCTAAGAAAAAGGAGTCAGTGTCACCGGCAACGATATTTATATCACAGTTAAACTCTAAACGATATTTAGACAATTCCAGATACTGAAGCCGGTACATCCTCAGTTTAGACAAATCTAACACTGTTTGACCAATGTAGCTAGGTCTGTCTAAACATATAGAATTTATCCAGATGACCCACAATCAGATCATCAGCAATTTTGATAGATTTTCTGAAAGTAGGTTTTGATGCATATACAATCATCTTTACAGCTGAATTGTATAGCCTCAAATTCATCCGTTTTTTCAGATTCTCCACCGATTTACCATACAAGCTATTGTTAAATAATTTGTATAGATCACTATATAATTCGCATGTAGAATTGGCTCGTAAATTAGTGTTTTTGTCTATGTACGATTTAAAAATGGGTGCATCCTTAAATTTAATTGCCCTATGTACATTTTTAATAATAGCCCCCAATTCTATATACAACTTGAGAAGTCGCCAATGAAGAACATGGTTGTTCTTTGGCCAATGCGTGAGCATCAGCTTCTCCAGTCGAATTGATCTGTGATTCAATATATCTTTTAATATCTTAATTTATTATGAATAATAATAATAATAATAATAATAATAATAATAATAATAATAATAATAACCTTTGTGAGCAATACCCATAGGGAGACAGAATATCTTGTCTGCTAAACTCAGTGTATATATAATAATAATAATCCCTGTGTTTCAAAGACCTTTATTTTCAAATAATAATATCTCTTGGCGGGAACTCTCGAATTTCAAATTAAAGAAAAAATTGAACTTTGCATTAAAAAATTTGACCTTGACCTATTTGACCTTGAAAAGAATTTAAAAAATGTCCCCAAGGGGGAGGGGGTATGTGATCCAGCGGAGTACTGATCTAGCGGTGCCCTATCTATCTACTTTGGTAGATAGTTGATAGTACCTAGTTGGTAACAGGTTGTTGGTACTTGGTAGCAGCTTGTTGGTTTCTAGTTGTTAGTGGCTAATTATAAGTACTTGGTTGTTAGTATCTGGTTGTTAGTAGATAATTGTTAGCACTCGGTATCTAGTTGAAGTACCTAGTTAGTAACAGGTTGTTGGTAGTTGGTAATAGGTTGTTGGTATCTAGTTGTATGTATCTGTTGTTGTTGTTGATATCTTGTACTATGTAGACGGTATCTAGTTGTTAGTGGCTAATTGTAAGTACTTGGTTGTTAGTATCTGGTTGTTAGTAAATAGTTGTTTGGATCTAGTTGTTTGCTCGTTGTTACTAGTTAATTCAAAGCAGATCTTTCGTGAATAAAAATTAGAATTCTATATTTTATGTCTTTCGTTGTAATTTGAAATATTTAAATTATTTTACTTCATTTTCACTTTAACATGGTGTTTTATTATTTTAAAGTGTTTGAATTGACAATTATTCTCATTTACCATTCATTATTTTCAAAAATTATAAAAACTTCATTTATTATAACTTGAAATCTTAATCTTTTAAAATAGATTAAAAATAGATTAAAGTTTTTAAATTATATTTTTAAAATAATATTTAAGCTTTAAAAATCATAAGTTTTATTAAATTTTAGAATTCTAAATTAACAGAATATTCAATTAATTATGAACTAGATCCAGAAATTAGTAAGTTTTAGTAGGTTAGTAGTGCATTAAATTAACATATTATCAATTTATAGAATATTGAGAAACATAGTTGAGTGAATGAACAAACTTAAATAATAATAATATATTTATCAATAAGATTTATTATTTTCAATAATAATTTATTTTTAAGTTCATAAAACTTAGAGAAATTTTATTTTATTTAATAATATTTACTGTGACAAACAGATATTCGAATTGATTTCGAATTAATTTTGTAACCATTAACTGAAATAATTTATTATTTTGCAATAATTAGTGATTGAATATAGTTAAACATTAGGGTGGGTCGAAAATTTTTTTTTTCTCCAAACATGCCTAAAAAGTTGTGCTTATGCTAGAAAATGAAATATCCCTGCAAAAGACTGCTGTTTAAAAGGGTTTACAGGTCCCAACTTTTGTTTGTATATATTAGTACTATCCCAGTAAAAATGCTCGCACACGTGCCTTTGTAAATTCATCCTGCAAGCAGTCACACGCTTGCAGAAAGACCATTTTTGACATGCTCTATTCACAAGTCCAAGCTAACGCGTGCATGTATAGAGAGGTTAATTCACGGAAGCACCTTCACACAAGCACTCACAAAGACAATTTCTTCTGAACAATACTAACACACACACTACAGTCAACACATAATCCACATGGATACTACTAGTCAGTCTAAACTCAGATAATTTAATTTGTTTCGATTGGATGTCAAGTGTTTGCTGGACCTAATTAAAAAAGTTAACTTGATGATTCACTTTTATTTTGCCAGAGCTGAGTACAGAAGAGCAGTTATGAAGGGACAGAGAAATAAGCAATTTCGCAAAACAAGAAGTAAATCACGTCATTGTCTGTTTGGTCAAACTTGTGAACTACCCAGAAACCAATTACCTACTTGTGAAGATGTGTTTCGTGATTACTGTTACAATGAGAAATGTACGCAATTTCATACTGGCTTTAACGAACAAGCAACTCTTCTCGCAAATAAGGTGAAGGAAATTTATATGAAGGCAAGTATCCCAACTGTTGAGTTCAGTAGTATTGTGGTTCGTGTCAAGCGACTAATATCAAAAGTGCGTGAATTAGAGAAGTATCCAGAATGCAAGAGGTCATCTGACAAATTTCAAGATAAGTTAAGCTCGTTTTCCAAATTGTTTGACATATGTTGCTGCAATTGTTTTAATGATGGTGCTCGTGGAAGAAGTCAGTGTACATGCCGATTGGCCTTGAAAATTCCTACCTTAGAGTGGGAGTTCTGGATTGACCAACAAACTACCAGAAACATGAAAATCGGAAATACGGACAGACAGGAAACCTCAAAATTGAAGAGAAAACAAACGAAAAGCAGCCCTACAGGAAAAGGAAAACAAATGAAAAATGAAATAATGGACACTGAAGTTAACGATCTACATCCGACCTCAAGAAGTGACACGGAGAGTGAAGCCGCTAGTGATGAAAGTAAAGATAAGTTAGACAATTCAACAGAAAGCTCAGAGTCAAGCGTAGAAGAATGTGATGAATTTCAAAATAGAAGACATTATCCTGAATTAAGTAAAGCTGTTGACAGATGTGGTGTGAGCAACAGAGACACGTGTTTGCTAGTAAACGCTTTTCTGAAAGATATGGAACTGTTATCCTCTCAAACAATCATCGATCTCGCAAAATTACGGCGTCAGAGAAAGTACTGGAGGGAGAGAGAAATTGAACAGCATTCAGCAGAAGCGAAAAACTTGATTTGCCTCGGTTTCGACGGGAAACAAGATTCCACCTTACTTCATAGAAGGATCCTAAAAGAGGAGCATTATGTGATTGTCGCCTTTCCAGGGGATACATATATCGATCATGTTGTACCTCAAAGTAGTAAAGCTGTGGATATTGGCAAAGAAATCATGTCAATCATCGTTAGCAAGCAGTCCTCACTGACCCTTCAAGCAATTGTGTGCGATGGAACCAATACAAACACCGGAAAAAATAATGGAATAATCAGAAGACTCGAAAAAAGCCTAGGGCGACCTCTACAATGGCTGATATGCTTGTTGCATGCAAATGAATTGCCATTCAGGAAGTATTTTTCAGTCGTCGATGGTGGAAAAACAAAAGGTCCAAAAACGTCATGTGGTGAAATAGGAAGCGTTCTTGATTTTGATCCAAAAGACAAGCCCGTAGTAGCCTTTATGTCCCTTCCTGGAAAGGTCGTAGATATTAGTGAAAATGTCAAGAAAGAATTGAACACTGATCAATTGTATTTCCTCAGAGTATGCTTGGCAGTCCAGAAAGGGTACCACAACAACAAGGATGTCCCTTTTCTACAAATGGCACAACCAGGAAATTTGAATCACAGTCGCTGGCTAACGAAAGCTAATAGAATTCTGCGACTATATATGTCCGAAACTGCTCCATCTGAACCTCTCATGCGAATAGTGAAATTTATTGTCAATTTCTATGGACCGTCATGGTTTTATATAAAGACTCACTCGTCATGCCAAGATGGTGCAAGAAATATTTTTTATATGCTCCAACTTCTGCAGGATTTGGATCCATCAGACCAAGAAATCATCTTTCCTGTCATTCAGAACAACAATTACTTCTCACATCCAGAAAATATACTCCTAGCTGCTGTTGGTGATGATGATGAAGAAATCAGAAAGTTTGCAACAGAAAAAATCATAACTGCAAGACAAAATTTTCTCCCTTCCGAAGTGATTCGCACTATGGACAAGAATACTGTCTTTCTTCAGTCGTCTGCTACATCATATGTTGACATGATTGACTGGACAAAATGTAATTTGACGCCTCCCCCTCTTTTATCTCATATATTGGATCATGAATTGAAGATGAATAAGAAAATTACATTACAACAATTTCCCTGTCATTCTCAAGCCGTTGAAAGAGCCATCAAAGATGTTTCTTCTGCCAGTTGCAAAGTGTTTGGTCACAAGTCCAGACATGGTATGGTACTACTGTGTAAAAAATCAAGGAAGGAATTGCCCAAGGTGCAAAGCAAAGCTGATTTCATGTGACTTCTTTTTATGCCCTCGCTAATACATTTCTAAACTTTTGGCTGGATGTTTTTAATAAAAAATAATTTCGAAAGTTGATTTTTGTCTTTGAAAAGGATAATTCAAATTTGGCCCTTCCTAATCACTGACGTTGTCAGGATATATTTCAATGCGGGATGAGGACACAGAATATACTATCTCAGCCCAAGAGAGTAAATAATATACTTATAAGCTCTTAAGAAAGCTACATCTAAATATGGACAAAGGCGCAAAACACATTCCGACACTAGCCAAATTACATTGTTTTCACACTTATGTTGAACTGCATTTTCGGAGAAAAGTTGGGAGCAGTAAATGTCCATAAATCTAAGTAAAATGGTTTGATTCGATTTTTCTATACCAAAATACAACTTTTTAACCATGTTTCCTTTCTTGAACTCAAAATTTATTAACATTCGACCCACCCTATTAAACATACTGTAATAGAAGTTATTATTATTTAATGATGTAATTAATTTTATGGTTTTGATATTACTCATTTGCAATAAAAATGCAATATCAATTCATGATTTTGATTGATTGATATGTGCTTAACCTCTATGAATTGTATGTATTGAATAATATTAATTTGTGCATGTGTATGAAAAAATATTAATATGTGTGTGTTTTAGTATATGTATACCCTCATGGGTGGGTTTATTGTAATATGTATTAACATATGTACATCTATTACACTGTGTGTTATTTATTGATTCTTAATAGTTTCATACCCCTTACTCGATTTATTACCAACTATTTTTGTAATTAATACATACTGGTTTTAAATATATTTTAAATAAAATAATAATTATACTTAAAATATAGGTTTCTCGGAACAATTGAGTAAACTTAATGTTTACAGTTAGCTAAATTATTTGATTGATTTTAATGAAGAATAAATATTCAATTCTCAACATCGACTAATAGAATAAAAAGTATTATGTTGTAATTTTAATAAATCTAAATAATAATTTATAAGATGTACAGGGTTTCGGTCGTTACTTTGATGTGTTCAGTTATAATATGATTAGTTATTTAAATTATTTTGTGAAGGGTTCTTGACATAATTTATTTATATGTGAATTATTAAAATTATTATATTTCAAGTATTTCATGATGAGTGACACTAATAATAATAATAATTTTATTAAATCTGTGTAAATTCAAAAATGGTTCACTAAAAATGAAATTTCACAATTTTTATTACGCCATATTTTCATTTAATAGAGAAGTTAATTTCAAGTATATTGACATAAAAAATTAAAACAAAATTAAAAATAAAAGTAAGGGGTTTCCCAAAAAATAAAAGTGTGTGAGAGTTCAGGATTCCTGTTGGGCTGGAGTCCGGAATACTATCTACACATGAAGTTGATTTGCATACCAACATATATTATAGAAGTTGTTACCTAATCAAACCGGATGTAGTAAGTATCGCGGACGGAGATATCAACCACCGTTATTGTGAAACGTCTTTCAACGAGTAACGGTTATTTCAAGGTGCTACTATATTATAAAATAAAATTAGTTATTGAAAATATTTACTTAGGATATTAACTCATTTACTTATATTTGAATATTGTGATAAAATCATTTTTAAATTTTAACCTATTGAAATATTATGAATTTATTATGAATACAATAGATATAACATTCAGCTCACAAAAAATATTTATTAATTTTACCTAAATAATAAAAAAACATTTTTCGTAGTATTTGAAAATTGTATTGAAATTAATTCTACAAAACATTATTTGTTTGTTATAATGAATAAAAATTTAACTAAATATTGTAATTCATTTGCAACTATGAATTTCATTTAAAAAATATCAGACAAAAAATAGACATGTTGATAAATATGTTAATCATTTTCAAGGAATTCCATATGCCATTCCACCTTTAAAAAATTTAAGATTCAAGAAACCAATTCCGTTTCCGGAAATGCCAGAAAAAATAATGAATGCGCAAACTCATAAGCCATCGTGCCACCAATATAATGATACGAGCTACCTAAACACAGCCGGGGCTAGAATGTGGGTATCTCCAATTCCTTATGATGAAGACTGTTTATACTTGAACATTTGGGTACCACAAAATCCAGCTCCAGATGTTCATAAAATGAATCAAAAAACTACTGATAAATTGGCAGTAATGGTAATAGTTCAAATTTACATTTTTTAGATTACTTAAAAATATATAAAAGTAAATAGAAAACTTATTCGGAACAATAAATTAATTGAAACTTATTTGAATGATTTCAATGGTTACTTTTGGCATTTTAGTATAATTTTTTAAACTTCTCAAACAATGCATAATCTATTCAAAAGTGCTATTTCAATTTTCAATGGTTCAACCATTGGTGTGTCAACACCTTTAGAATGGTGGGAAGTGTTCCAAAACCTTTTAAGGTTACAAATTTTTGTGAGTAGATGGAGTCCTGTTTACTCTCTCCAATGGTATTGCTTATATTTTCTAGAGTTCATCATAGTGGGACATAAACTTCAAAGGGTAAAAATTATTTTCTCGTACTTCATTTAAAAATTATCACCATCATGTCGAACATGCTGAACCATGGTCAACCAAAGTTTCACAAGGGTCAAAAGTCCCAAAATTTTCAAGTCTTAAAAATTTTAAAAACTTAAAAAACTTCTATGTAATATGCTAATATTATACTATATACAGTAATACCCCGTTTTACGTACACTAAAATAAAAGTATAAAACTACATGCATAATATCCCTCTTTTTCTTTTTCTTTTTCTTTTTATTTATATGTTTATTGTTTTAGTTTATTTCAAACATATTATTCATCAATAAAAGCAGTAGATTCATTTTACGTACATTTTTGTTTTACGTACACGCTCCGGTCCCAAAGTGTACGTAAGTGCGGGGTATTACTGTATATATATCAGATGAAAAAGAAGAAAGATATCTATCTAATGACATTTTAATCAATGTACTGTCATATAAATTGAAAAGGATAATCAAAAATTAAATGTTTTAAATAGGACTCATAATATAAAGTTATATATCCTTGAAAGGAACGAGAAATTCTCTGCACGATGATGCATGTTTTAATCTATTTTTGGTAATTAAAAATATTAATTTTGATATAATGATAAGACGAATATTTTTCGTTAAGGAACTTACTCGAAAATTAATTAATAAAAAGAAATAGTTTTAATGTTTTTATTAGTCGTGTCTTTGTCCTTCATGCATTTGTGTTAATCATGCACTTCTTATCATACACTTTGCAAAAGATAATTACTAATCAAATAATTTTAAATTGGTCGAATTTCTTAGAAAATGTATTATAAAATAATAAATAAATAATTAATTAAAAACTTATTTATCTTATCAGTCATCGTTTGAGAAAAAAAACAAGTCATTTTTAATATTCGAAATATCAAAAACTCACATAGAATTAAAAGTGATTATTTTGTAAAATTAAATTGGTTTCCCGAAGGACACTTGGAAGATAAGCATCCCCTCACAATTATTGTTAAAAACCTTCAAATATAAACATATTAATTTTATCTAATTTAAACGGCGATTGAATTGAATTGTACACATTGTTTTGTGGAAAAAAAATCTGAATATAGAGTTTCAGTAAATCAACGTAGTTGTTACCGAATTCATAATAAATCTAACAGAATAATTATAAACACTTAGTTTATGGCATTTTTAACTGTCCATATTCTGTCCATATTCTGATCAAGGTAATGATTGACTATTTTCAAAATTATTTAAATTAAAATTATTAAATTTTATCTATTCGCAGATAACAGTAAAAATCAGCAAATAAAATTTGGCGAATCTTGATTTTTTGAATTAATAAAATTTTATCACACATTCAACTCTTTCTTTATTTTGATTTAATGTTATTTCATACATCAAATAATAACTTTTTAATGTCAAAAGATAATCCATCTTCATATTATCAGAGTAGTGAAGAACTTGGAATTGATATCATACAAGAATATATAGACTTGAGCAATATTGATTACTTTGACTCAAATAATGAATTTAATCAACCTGGAAACTACACCAACAAAATGCACGGACAAATATTAAAATCAGTTTGTTTGTAAAAGAGAATTTAGAAATTTTGGAGTATGTAAGAAACGTTTTCCTGGAAGTAGTTATTCAAATTAGTAAATCAAACCAAAGTCCAAAAAGTGGAAACTGTCTGCAGTTGAAAGTTCTAGATATCCACAGGGGAGGATAGCAGATTTTGATGAACACCAATTTTGTCCACTCCAATATATTAGATAAATATTTCAAATTATATTTCGCTTTTTTATTTATTTTTCTTAATTGACAAGTTTTAATTTTATTTCAGCTTTATAAAAATTCTTAAAATATTTTTGTCACCTAGACTCTGGAGACAAACAATATTTCATAGATTTCATCAATTAAACAAAAAATTATTTGCCTACTAATTAATTTGGTATTTGAGAATTCAAATTTTTGCATAATTGTTTTTGGTTTAAAATTCATATTTAAAAAACAATGAATTAAAATTTATTTCAAAGGTTTGGATATATGGAGGTAGCTTTGCGTCTGGAGCTGCCGGATTGGAGGTGTACGAAGGCCGATATTTGGCGGCACGTCAAAATGTGATTGTTGTATCGATGAATTATAGACTGGGACCGTTTGGTTTTATCTACCTTAAAAATGGTCTCATTCCAGGGAATATGGGATTATGGGACCAAAGGTTAGCTTTAAAATGGGTCAAAGAGAATATCGAATTCTTTGGAGGTGATTCAGATAAAATAACCATATTTGGTGAATCAGCGGGTAGAAATTTATTAATTAATTTAAAATTAGTTAAATATTCTTTATGAAGGTTCTGTCAGTGTCAGTGCACACGTAATATCACCATGGTCGCAAAACCTTTTCCGCAATGCGATTATGCAATCGGGTTCTGTTTTAGGATATTGGGGTCTCATTAGCCGTAATACTTCGGAGGAAAGAACTAAAATGTAGATCTCAAATTTTATCTATTTAGTTTTATTCCATATACAATTTCAAATGGTTATTTATTCATGAAAAAAATCATAAATAATATAATGCAGAAATAAATAAATAATATAATGCCTGATAAATATTTTACTATTATAGACGAGTAAGTCGATAAAATATTGGGGCTTGAGATAAACAAGGAAAGTTTAACAGAATATCTGCTGGTATACTGTGCAGCCGAGAAGACTTTGAAGCGAGAATCTAAATGTCTAAGTGACACCAAAGGAACAACTGAAATGAGGAGACATTCAGAAAGAGAAGATATATAGTCGCAATCATTGATCAATTTAGCAGATATATATCTCTGGCTGCTGTCGCTAAACAGGACGAGGAAACGGCGAAGGAAACAATACTACAAAAATTGATTCTTAGATTTGGAGCACCAAAGGAAATTCACACATATTGTGGAAAAGCATTTGAATCTAAGACAATGAAAGATTTTACAAAATCAATGGGAATTACACTATGCATTTCAAGTCCATACCACCCATAATAAAAATGGTGTGACAGAACGTCAATTCAGGACAATAAGAGACTATTTAAATGCATCATTAAAAGAAAAATGTAGAGCAGATTGGGCAGAAATCATACCAGAGATTGAATTTACCATGAATAAAACATTTCAGATATCAATTGGGCGAAGTCCCGCAGAAGTAATATTTGGAAGAAAAATAGCTCTAGAATAATTTCATAGTAAAGCGCCGATTTCACAAAAAGAAGATACACGAGAAACAACGCAAACAAAAAGATCATTCAATATTGTAGATGAGGTTCTGGTAAAAGTAGAATTAAGAATGAAAGACAAGGAAAGATACGAAGAGCCATACAGAATAATGCAGAATATCCATGATCGCTGTTATCTGCCACAAAAGACCAAAGTGGAAAAATGCTTCAAAGAAATGTTGAAAAGATGAATAAATTTCTTAAAGAAGAGGTATGTGAGGTGTTTTCAGCTGAGAATTAAATATTTCAATGATTTATTAAGATAATTTTAAATGATAAATAATTGACTATTAAAATAACTTTTAAAATAATTTTTAAATAAATATATTTTAAATATCGAAATTTTAATAAATGGTTTTGAAAATATTTTATTCAACACTGAAAATTTGTTTGAAAATTATTATTGAATTAGGACTTTTTAACCGGATTTAAAAAATAATTTAGAAGATGTATTCTTCTTCTTCTTTCTTCTTCTTCTTCTTCTTCTTCTTCTTCTTCTTCTTATTATTATTATTATTATTATTATTATTATTAATAATAATAATAATAATAATAATAATAATAATAATAATAATAATAATAATAATAATAATAATATTGAGGATACCTAAATAAAAATTTATAAATAAATAAATAAAATTACCTGGGGGAAGATCGCCATGACAAACGGGACGATCAATGGGAACTCAGAAAAGAGCGCCGAAGTAAAAAGAAATTAAAAATGAGAAAGATAAAGGAAATAAAAGGAATCAAACATGAAAACAAAAACCAAGGTTAGTACTAATTAATTAGTACAAAAGACAAAGGAATTTTGAAATCAGGAAAAAAGGAAAACAACAATATTCTTATCTCGACAGCCTGCCAGTGATACCGTAATTGCTGGGAGAAGGCAGTCAAACAAAAAAGGAAAAAAGGAAAATAACTTGACAGCCATTAGAGATAAAAATGGAACAGTCGGGGAAAGCAGGAGAAAGAAAATGGAAAAACACTTGATTATCTTAAGTGCCACAGGAGAAGCAAATTATATAAAGGAAAACTGGTAGACACGAAAGAAGAACAAAATTTGGAAAAGTGGGAGACAATTTGTGAGACGATTTGAGAGACGATTTGTGAGACGATTTGAGAGATTATTTGTGAGACGATTTGAGAGATAAAATTATTGGATAAAATTAGACAACGTCGGACGAAACGTTGTTGGAGAAACGATTGTCAAAAAGAATAGTAAAGAAAATAATTGTGAAGAATAATTGTTGGAGAAGATTTGAATAAAGGAATTAGTTGAAAAATTAAACGAAAAGTACTTACTTGATTATTTGAATAAATTTGTCAAGAAGGTCAAAGAAAACAACCAGCTCAAAGTCCCAATTGATAAATCAATCAGTAATTTGTGATCTTTTAATCCGGTGTCATACGCAAGTGCTATTCCTCACTGAGTGTTGTAATAAGCATTATATATTCACCAAGCAAAGTGTTGTATTGATTGTCAGTGTAAAGAGAAAGTTTATTTGTGATTATTAATAAAGATTTCTGTTGTCAAGTGTTTTTTGTGAATCGTATAAAGACACGTTTGGAGTCAGAGTAACATTTAATTTATCACCAATTCAATTAAATCTATTATGGATTTTGTCTATAGATTCATTAAACCATAAGCTATGATATTCATTGTTGGAATTAGATAAAAAAATGTAAACGTCCACAATTGTTATAAACATTGAACCCTAAATTCCTGCTACATCTATAGAAACTGCTCTTCTTGATCTATTACAGATACTTCTTCGTCGTCATTTTCTATAGCGAAATGCACGTTTATTCAAATCACATACTTCTTTGATATCGAACAAAAACCACACTTTTCAGAACTAAAAGTATGTTGAAGTAGCCACTGTTGTAAATCATTGTCAAATACTATTCTCCAGTTGAATCAAATTTGAAAAGGCTTAAACATTTTCATCAAAGGCTTTGGAATCTTCATCACTAAAGTCTATTCCACTACTTGAAAGCCGTAGAACATTTCCTCTGGTAAATAATTCGGAATTTTTAACAAAGGCCAATTAAAAATTATAATTTTTAACAAAAATTCGAACTAATATTACAATTATTATTATTATTATTATTATTATTATTATTATTATTATTATTATTATTATTATTATTATTATTATTATTATTATTATTATTTATTTTTTCCAAGCAATAGTTTTAGAGTTGGTATAGTTATACTAATAATATATTAAAAATGAAATATAAAAAGTAATTTATTTAAATTCCAGTAATAAATATTAATAATAATAATAAATATGAACGTTTGCAATCTGAAATATTCAATAGTATTCAGAATCATTAGTAACAAAAGTTTACTATTAATCAAATAATTTACTTTAAGAGGATCACAGCCTTTGCAAAAAGAATTTATATTTTGACTGTTTTCAAAGTTAAATAACGTTTACTATTTAAATAACCTAATATCCTAATTGTTATACATGTTATCAGGCAATGGGACCCCCGCCTCTTCATACCAATGAAGTGGATCTTCACTAAAAATAAATAAAAAAATATATAAGTAGTTTTCATTTTTGTCAATAACAATATCATGACATTTTGACATGTCATTTGGTTTCAACTTTCGCAACATCAACCACGGTTTCACCAATTGATTCTGTAGAATAAGACTATTTTGCAACATCTAAATTGTTGTTTACTCAATTATTTCAAATTTTTCAAAAATATTAAATAAAAAAATTTTTAATAAATTATTTTACATTCATTTTATAATTTGGCAAGATGATGAATTCTTTTAAAATCTGTAAAAATAGTTATAAGAAATATGAAAGAAGCACAAAGATTAGCTCACTTAATTCAAATAAAAAAAGATAGTAAAATCTATCTTATTCATAAAACTTAAAAATTTAAATTTTATTGTTGAAAACCAAATAATTAATAAAAAAAATTAAAAATTATTTAAATTTTCTAGACTAATGAACCAACTGAAATGTAGAGGATCATTACATGCAAAGGTTGAATGTTTGAGACAGTTACCAGCAAAACAATTAACTGATGCCCATTCATATCTTTATGATACAAACTCATATTTCTCCGTACCATTTCCTCCTGTAATCGACAATCACTTTCTTCCTTATCCTAACAGTCAAGCATTCAAAAATCTAGTGCACGTGAAACCAACTGGAGCACTAATGTTAGGGATGAATAAGAATGAAGGAAGTTATTTTATGCTCTATTCTTTTATCCCAAATGCGGATTGGCTAAATAATAAGACCAACGTCCAAATTGCTAATAACAAAGACTATCAAGAGAAATTAAGAAAAGTTCTTGATTTGGAAGCGAAAATTCCTAGTCAAATTTTATCTCTCGTGGATTTTGAATATACTAACTACAATTTACCAGTAAGTAATAATAATAATAATAATAATAATAATAATAATAATAATAATAATAATAATAATAATAATAATAATAATAATAATAAACAACATTATAAAATAATTCAAATTAATAATTATCTTTGCCATAATCCGCAATTACAAAAATTACCAAGATTTTTGCTTTCTGTTTTCTTTCTGATTGAATCATACTTCACATGACATAATTCAAAAGATGTACAAATATAAACAAATTTAAACATATATTTAAAAAATCTAATTTCTAATATTAGAATTTGAATAAATTTATACAATTTTAAGTTTTTTCATATGCACTTTAATATTATTAAATTTTGGTTAATCGACATTATGTCTAACGAAGAATGCATTTTAAAAAATACTAAGAACTTTTTTCAATTTTCAGCTCTGATTTCTTTTCAATTGGCATTATATTTATAAATTGACCGTAAGTAAGTAAAGATATCGATTATTTTTTTATCTTTACTGATTCATAGTCAATTATTAAATACAATTAAAATTATACTTCGAAATATTTCGTTTTATGAATAAACACTGAAAAATATGGCTTAAATAATTATTTAAATAATAATAATAATAATAATAATAATAATAATAATAATAATAATAATAATAATAATAATAATAATCATAATCATAATAATAATATTGACAAGTCCTTTGTTTAAGGACACCCCCCAGAATCGTGTGAATCGATTGGAAGAAATCAGTAGTGACAGAAGCTTCAAATGTCCAACAATTGAGATGGCAAAAATGGTGAATAATGACAATAGATTCGAAAAAGGTCTTGGCAAACGATCAATTACACTGCCAACATATTTCTATGAATTCAGATACCGCACTAAATCTTTGCCATGGCCTGAATGGATGGGAACGATTCATGGACTAGAAATCGATTACGTTTTTGGTGTTCCGTTTAATAAGAAATTTGAGAAAATATTTTACGAATTTACCGACGAAGAAAGACGAATAAGTGATGTTGTTATGCAATATTGGGCGAATTTTGCAAGACACGGGTATTTGTTTATTTATATTGAAATTTATCATATACTTTTTTTTTCTTAGCAATTTATTTCATATTCATGCTGAACATAAATATTTTTAACCGACTCACTACAAGAATTGTAATATATGATCATCAAAACAATAAAGTTCTAGCATTAACAATTTTATTCGATCAATTGATTATTGTACAAACTTTAATTATTAACCTAACTGTCATTAAAAAATAAATTTTTATTTAAAATTTAGAAACAAGTCAATAAAAATACAGCAAATTATCAAGAAATTAATTAAATTTACCTTAGAATTAACATTAAATTTTTAATTCACTTGGATATAACAAATGATATAATATGATATAAGTGATTCCGAAATTGAAAAACTCTTGTTGCACTCACACGTGAGGTGGCTTTCCAAAGGGAAAGTTTTAAAGAGGGTTTTTATACTCCATAAAGAAATTCAGCAATTTTTGAAAGATACCAAACCAGGCATGCACACAAAATTCTCCAATGTCCGTTTTCTTATTTCCTTGTCATTTTTGGTAGACATATTTGAATCCGTGAATTATATCAATCTGGCGCTGCAAGGAAAAGATATTACAGTGCTACATTGTCATGAAAAATTGACGGCTTTCAAAATGAAGCTCGAACTATGGATTACAAAGTTAGAGAATAAGAATTTTGCTCCATTTCCGCAGCTGAATACATATATTGATGAAAATGAGCTTGAAGTCGATGCCGATATTCTTAAAATGATGAAACAGCATGTATTCGTTCTTAGCAAAGAAATGTCTCGCTATTTTCCTGATCTGCGAGAATTTGAAAAACACCATCGGTTTATCACTAACCCATTTGAAGTATCCATTAGTGACCTGCTCTCGGACGACAATTTAGTTCAGGAACAATTTATTGATTTAATAAACGATGAGGGTGCAAAACATGTTTTCCGTGGAACTTGCTGTAGTGACTTTTGGATTGAAATGGCACTGTCCTATCCTGATGTTGCAAAGATGGCTCTAAAAGTCCTCATTCCATTTGCAACCACCTATGAGTGTGAGTCGGCTTTTTCTACACTACTTACAATTAAAACAAAAGCAAGAAATAGATTATGCGCGACAAATGATATGCGAGTTGCACTGGCCAAGACAAAGCCAAACCTAGAAGCTCTAGTTCTGGAAAAACGCCTGCATCCGTCGCATTAAAATTGTTATTTAACTTTTAGAATGTAATATTTTCTCAATATGTATGTTTTATTTGCTATACCTTTTTTATTTTTTATTATTAGGGGTCCGCAAACTATCTAACAATTTTTAAAAGGACCGCCTCGCAGAAAATTTCAAAGAATTTGAGAACCGCTGGTTCAGATAGACCAAGTTACATTGGACAATCTGTACTTGATCTATCGAAACTTAGAATGTGTTGATTTATAAAAATATCGTAACGAGTTGTAAAATAAATATTGTTACAGATTCGTTTTTTCTTGAAATAATTAATTGTAAGCTTGATGTTCTTTTACCTTCCATGATCCGAGATAATTTACTAGACACCTCTAATTATGATCCTAGTCATCCATTATTCAGTATGAACCTTGATTCTGTCATTGGAAAGTTCAAAGACGAGAATAAAGGTGAAAGAGAATAAAGTTAAATATAAGGAGTGGGTCTTTGCGTCTTATGTCATTTTTGGTCGAAGAAAGAAATGAACGACTCGAAATTTGTATGCCAGTCAGACCTCATTTACCAAGGTGATATCCTAATAATTATCTATTCTAACAAAATATAGTTAAATCTTGAATTCAAGTAGTAAACAAATTGTTAATTTTCAATAATGTTTACAATTTATGAGGTCTCCATTATTCGAAACAGAAAAGCGAAGAGTCAGAATTAATTTTTATTGCTACTGAAACCAACATAATTTTGATTATTTATTCATTTATATTTTTATTTATTAACATTATTATTCTTCCTAATTTATTGAATATACCCTTTAATAAGGGATCCAAATATCATGCCAAATGAGAAACTGGTTTCTGATAACGATGTATCGATCAATGGGAAACCCTTGCGGGTTTGGCCAGAATTTGATAACACGACACAATCTTATATCATAATAAAAGAAGATGGAAACCTGACGACATCAGTTAATCCAAAAAAAAGAAAATGCTTATTTTGGAGAAGATGGTACCCAATTCTGTTGAAAGAAAGTAATGGATACTTATTTTGAACTTTCCATTTTCAAATTTGTTTTCAAACTTTTCAGCTAAACCGAAACTTATTAACTGCTCCCACAGGAATGGGAATGCCGGATTAAAACGTTAAATCAGAATAACAGTTGTGAATTTTTTAAATTCTTTCTAAATGAGAAACTTTTTTAGTTATTAGACAGATTTATTTAGATGAATATTTCTTTGAATTTATGGTTATTTATTTCCGATATATTTATTATTAATTTTTATCACTGCATGAAAATTATTTACTGAAAGAAAATTTCATCTTTATGTAATTTATATAAATAACTAATAATAAAAATTTATTCGAAATATTTATTGAAAATTTTCAGGAAATTTTAAATTCGTTATAATTTATTTAAAATTAATATAATAATAAAACAGAAAATTAATAGAATTAGTAAAGAAAATTTACTTAATCATATTTTGCTAAATTTAAAATTATATAAAAATAAAAAAAATTACATCATTATTTTAAAAATATATTTGCAATATATTTCGACATCTTCGTTGCCACTATAAGACACTAAATAACTTCAATAAATCGATTACATTTCATTAGTAATAAGAAATTATACGTGCTGAATACAAATAATTTATTAATCCTATTAAAATTAATTAAACACTCAAAATATACGTGGTTAATATATTTTGAATGATGGTTTATGTATTGCATGATTTTATCATCAATGCCTCAAAAGTAATATGTTCCTTATAATTTTTGAAAACCATAGATAATACTTTACAATTGGAATAATCGATTTCTAACTTGGATGTCTTATTATACTCAATAATATTATTATTTTCCATCAATTTGACATACTCTCGAACTCGTGTACAGAGATGTCAGCTAGTCACAAATTTATTACTGAACAAATCACTGACATTCCTAGACTCTGAAATAATTTTAACATAGGACAGTTACAAAATTGTATTAAATTTATAGTTATTTAATAATGTAATATAGTGATTTCACAGGTATTAAAAGTATTTTCATATTTTAAATATATTACAGTTAAAGTTTTTTCAGAGACTTGTAGAAATTAAAAATACCAAATCTTAGGTTAAGTATTTCATATATTAAAATGAAAATTTATTAATTTATTTATATAACCTTAAAAAAATAATATATGAAATTATTGAATATCTCAATAGTCTTGAAAAAATCACGATGAGAGGTAAATTGTCGAAATACATTGTGAAAAGAATGTTTGATTGGCGTTTTCTTAAAATTAAAAAATATATATTTGAAACCAATTAAATTTAAGAAAATACAATTTAATTAAATAAATATTACAATGATTATTACAATAAATATATAATTAAAAACCTAATACAATTAATCATAACAATGAATTCTCAAATAAAAGTGCTTGTCAATTGCTGGTTCTGTGCAAAAAATACAAAAGTGTTTAAAAGAAATTCTTTCACTTGTCCTCATTGTCATCAATATAATGGATTCAATGAAAATGGAGATTATAACAAAACAATTGTTGAACAGTTTGACGAAAATCTAAATCCAAGACCTTTCAAGCGTCAAACCTCAATTAAAACCACTTCATCAATATTGTGTAAAAATTGTATTGACAAACAATCGAAATATGTAACACTTCTAAATAAATTTTCTCCGAAATCTTCCATCACATTCAAACAAGATTATCATGAATACAAAAGTCGACTTGATAAAACATACGAATTGTGCACAATGTGTAAAGTTATGACAGAAAAAGAAATAAATTTAATAAACAAAAATCTTAACATTAAAACTGAAAAATGTTTACCTGAGAAAAAAATAGTAAATGAAGTTCATAATAAAACAATTGAAAATAGAAATAAACCGACTTTATTTCGTCAAGTAATTTTAGGTTTATTTTGGGGAGTGTTTATATCCTTGTTACTTTATCCCATTACTGAATATTTTTATTAAATTTTTGCACATCCTTAGTTCTCTTTAAGTTTGCCTTTTTAAAATTTCTAATTATGTTTTGCGTTTATTTTTTGTCACTTTTTCATATTATTACATTATAATATTTATTTTTTAACATTTAAATAATCAAAAATATTAAAGTTTTTATTATTAAAAATAATTTAATTCAATATTGTTTAATAAATAAAAGCAATTTTTATTTAAATTGTTTTGATAAAAAAGTAAACAACTTACTTAAATAAATTAAATTAAATTAAAATATATAAAATATACGAAACAGATTACAAAAGTATATGGGTAAAATGCTTTAAAGTAGCATTTAGGCATAAATAAATTATTTCGACACTATTCTTGATGAATATTAAAAGTTTTTGTTTTGTAGTGGTTTTAAATGTATCGATATAACGAATTTCCAAAGGTTAAATAAGGTCTATGAAAAGATCTATGAAGAGATCTATGAAAAGTTCATAGCCTCGACCAATTAATATTATTATTATTGATATAATTATTATCATTAATAAAATTAATAATATTATTCTTATTCTTATTATTATTATTATTATTATTATTATTATTATTATTATTATTATTATTATTATTATTATTATTATTATTATTATTATTATTATTATTATTATTATTATTATTATTATTATTATTATTATTATTATTATTATTATTATTATTATTATTATTATTATTATTATTATTTGTATTATTATTATTATTATTATTATTATTATTATTATTATTATTATTATTATTATTATTATTATTATAATTATTATTATTATTAATATTATTATTATTATTATTATTATTAATATTATTATTATTATTATTATTATTATTATTATTATTTTTATTATTATTATTATTATTATTATTATTATTATTATTAGTATTATTATTATTATTATTATTATTATTATTATTAGTATAATTATTATTATTATTATTTTTTTTATTATTATTATTATTATTATTTTTATTATTATTTTTATTATTATTATTATTATTAGTATTATTATTATTATTTTTATTATTATTTGTATTATTATTATTATTATTATTATTATTATTATTATTATTATTATTATTATTATTATTAGTATTATTATTATTATCTTTGAAATTTGCATTTAAATTTGTCTTTCAAAATTATTCCATTAAACTTTCTATTAAAAATTTTCTTAAGAAAATATTTCATAAAAAGGTTTAACAAAAATTGACTTAAAAAATATTCCAATAAAATTTCAATTAAAAAATTACATAAAAAAATTAAATTTCTCAAAATGTTTGTGGTTATTCAATCTTTTTGTTAATAAATTTAAAAATCTTACTTACTTTTATATTTATTACATTAATTTACTTAAATTTTAAAATATTACTTTAATTTAAAATTTTTTACTTTAATTTACTTTTTATATTAATTTACTTATTTAAAAATTATTACTTTAATTTAACAGAAAATTGCGAACTGTGCTTGTTTATCTGGTTCCTAAATGAGTAACATATTCACTGAGAATAAATCTCATTTTTTTGTAGCAAATACCTTCAAAATCGTTGACTTTCTTTTTTTAAAACTAAACAAATTTACACAAAAAAGTTTAATGTGCAGAATTCAGTGAATACTTGTGTTTTAAATGTTGCTAAATAGGATTTTGTATATTGTATTGTTAAATTAAATAATTGATAACTTATAAAATTATTATATTAAATTCTAAATGTTAAAATTTAAAATACAATATATTATTTTAATTATAATTTTGAAAAAAAAATGAAATATTTTTATTAAATAAATTTGTTTAAAATCCTTATTTATATAGTTACTATATCCTACCTGATGATGACAGGAAAACTGTCGAAATACATTGTGAAAAGAATGTTTGATTGGCGTTTTCTTAAAATTAAAAAATATATATTTGAAACCAATTAAATTTAAGAAAATACAATTTAATTAAATAAATATTACAATGATTATTACAATAAATATATAATTAAAAACCTAATACAATTAATCATAACAATGAATTCTCAAATAAAAGTGCTTGTCAATTGCTGGTTCTGTGCAAAAAATACAAAAGTGTTTAAAAGAAATTCTTTCACTTGTCCTCATTGTCATCAATATAATGGATTCAATGAAAATGGAGATTATAACAAAACAATTGTTGAACAGTTTGACGAAAATCTAAATCCAAGACCTTTCAAGCGTCAAACCTCAATTAAAACCACTTCATCAATATTGTGTAAAAATTGTATTGACAAACAATCGAAATATGTAACACTTCTAAATAAATTTTCTCCGAAATCTTCCATCACATTCAAACAAGATTATCATGAATACAAAAGTCGACTTGATAAAACATACGAATTGTGCACAATGTGTAAAGTTATGACAGAAAAAGAAATAAATTTAATAAACAAAAATCTTAACATTAAAACTGAAAAATGTTTACCTGAGAAAAAAATAGTAAATGAAGTTCATAATAAAACAATTGAAAATAGAAATAAACCGACTTTATTTCGTCAAGTAATTTTAGGTTTATTTTGGGGAGTGTTTATATCCTTGTTACTTTATCCCATTACTGAATATTTTTATTAAATTTTTGCACATCCTTAGTTCTCTTTAAGTTTGCCTTTTTAAAATTTCTAATTATGTTTTGCGTTTATTTTTTGTCACTTTTTCATATTATTACATTATAATATTTATTTTTTAACATTTAAATAATCAAAAATATTAAAGTTTTTATTATTAAAAATAATTTAATTCAATATTGTTTAATAAATAAAAGCAATTTTTATTTAAATTGTTTTGATAAAAAAGTAAACAACTTACTTAAATAAATTAAATTAAATTAAAATATATAAAATATACGAAACAGATTACAAAAGTATATGGGTAAAATGCTTTAAAGTAGCATTTAGGCATAAATAAATTATTTCGACACTATTCTTGATGAATATTAAAAGTTTTTGTTTTGTAGTGGTTTTAAATGTATCGATATAACGAATTTCCAAAGGTTAAATAAGGTCTATGAAAAAATCTATGAAAAGGTCTATGAAAAGATCTATGATGAGATCTATGAAAAGTTCATAGCCTCGACCAATTAATATTATTATTATTGATATAAATATTATTATTTTTATTATTATTATTATTATTATTATTATTATTATTATTATTATTATTATTATTATTATTATTATTATTATTATTATTATTAGTATTATTATTATTATATTATTATTAATATTATTATTATTATTATTATTATTATTATTATTATTATTATTATTTTTATTATTATTATTATTATTATTTTTATTATTATTATTATTATTATTATTATTATCTTTGAAATTTGCATTTAAATTTGTCTTTCAAAATTATTCCATTAAACTTTCTATTAAAAATTTTCTTAAGAAAATATTTCATAAAAAGTTTTAACAAAAATTGACTTAAAAAATATTCCAATAAAATTTCAATTAAAAAATTACATAAAAAAATTAAATTTCTCAAAATTTTTGTGGTTATTCAATCTTTTTGTTAATAAATTTAAAAATCTTACTTACTTTTATATTTATTACATTAATTTACTTAAATTTTAAAATATTACTTTAATTTAAAGTTTTTACTTTAATTTACTTTTTATATTAATTTACTTATTTAAAAATTATTACTTTAATTTAACAGAAAATTGCGAACTGTGCTTGTTTATCTGGTTCCTAAATGAGTAACATATTCACTGAGAATAAATCTCATTTTTTTGTAGCAAATACCTTCAAAATCGTTGACCTTCTTTTTTTAAAACTAAACAAATTTACACAAAAAAGTTTAATGTGCAGAATTCAGTGAATACTTGTGTTTTAAATGTTGCTAAATAGGTTTTTGTATATTGTATTGTTAAATTAAATAATTGATAACTTATAAAATTATTATATTAAATTCTAAATGTTAAAATTTAAAATACAATATATTATTTTAATTATAATTTTGAAAAAAAATGAAATATTTTTATTAAATAAATTTGTTTAAAATCCTTAATTTATATAGTTACTATATCCTACCTGATGATGACAGGAAAACTGTCGAAATACATTGTGAAAAGAATGTTTGATTGGCGTTTTCTTAAAATTAAAAAATATATATTTGAAACCAATTAAATTTAAGAAAATACAATTTAATTAAATAAATATTACAATGATTATTACAATAAATATATAATTAAAAACCTAATACAATTAATCATAACAATGAATTCTCAAATAAAAGTGCTTGTCAATTGCTGGTTCTGTGCAAAAAATACAAAAGTGTTTAAAAGAAATTCTTTCACTTGTCCTCATTGTCATCAATATAATGGATTCAATGAAAATGGAGATTATAACAAAACAATTGTTGAACAGTTTGACGAAAATCTAAATCCAAGACCTTTCAAGCGTCAAACCTCAATTAAAACCACTTCATCAATATTGTGTAAAAATTGTATTGACAAACAATCGAAATATGTAACACTTCTAAATAAATTTTCTCCGAAATCTTCCATCACATTCAAACAAGATTATCATGAATACAAAAGTCGACTTGATAAAACATACGAATTGTGCACAATGTGTAAAGTTATGACAGAAAAAGAAATAAATTTAATAAACAAAAATCTTAACATTAAAACTGAAAAATGTTTACCTGAGAAAAAAATAGTAAATGAAGTTCATAATAAAACAATTGAAAATAGAAATAAACCGACTTTATTTCGTCAAGTAATTTTAGGTTTATTTTGGGGAGTGTTTATATCCTTGTTACTTTATCCCATTACTGAATATTTTTATTAAATTTTTGCACATCCTTAGTTCTCTTTAAGTTTGCCTTTTTAAAATTTCTAATTATGTTTTGCGTTTATTTTTTGTCACTTTTTCATATTATTACATTATAATATTTATTTTTTAACATTTAAATAATCAAAAATATTAAAGTTTTTATTATTAAAAATAATTTAATTCAATATTGTTTAATAAATAAAAGCAATTTTTATTTAAATTGTTTTGATAAAAAAGTAAACAACTTACTTAAATAAATTAAATTAAATTAAAATATATAAAATATACGAAACAGATTACAAAAGTATATGGGTAAAATGCTTTAAAGTAGCATTTAGGCATAAATAAATTATTTCGACACTATTCTTGATGAATATTAAAAGTTTTTGTTTTGTAGTGGTTTTAAATGTATCGATATAACGAATTTCCAAAGGTTAAATAAGGTCTATGAAAAAATCTATGAAAAGGTCTATGAAAAGATCTATGATGAGATCTATGAAAAGTTCATAGCCTCGACCAATTAATATTATTATTATTGATATAAATATTATTATTTTATTATTATTATTATTATTATTATTATTATTATTATTATTATTATTATTATTATTATTATTATTATTATTATTATTATTAGTATTATTATTATTATTATTATTATTAATATTATTATTATTATTATTATTATTATTATTATTATTATTATTATTATTTTTATTATTATTATTATTATTATTTTTATTATTATTATTATTATTATTATTATCTTTGAAATTTGCATTTAAATTTGTCTTTCAAAATTATTCCATTAAACTTTCTATTAAAAATTTTCTTAAGAAAATATTTCATAAAAAGTTTTAACAAAAATTGACTTAAAAAATATTCCAATAAAATTTCAATTAAAAAATTACATAAAAAAATTAAATTTCTCAAAATTTTTGCGGTTATTCAATCTTTTTGTTAATAAATTTAAAAATCTTACTTACTTTTATATTTATTACATTAATTTACTTAAATTTTAAAATATTACTTTAATTTAAAGTTTTTACTTTAATTTACTTTTTATATTAATTTACTTATTTAAAAATTATTACTTTAATTTAACAGAAAATTGCGAACTGTGCTTGTTTATCTGGTTCCTAAATGAGTAACATATTCACTGAGAATAAATCTCATTTTTTTGTAGCAAATACCTTCAAAATCGTTGACCTTCTTTTTTTAAAACTAAACAAATTTACACAAAAAAGTTTAATGTGCAGAATTCAGTGAATACTTGTGTTTTAAATGTTGCTAAATAGGTTTTTGGATATTGTATTGTTAAATTAAATAATTGATAACTTATAAAATTATTATATTAAATTCTAAATGTTAAAATTTAAAATACAATATATTATTTTAATTATAATTTTGAAAAAAAATGAAATATTTTTATTAAAAATATTTATTTTTATTAAATAAATTTGTTTAAAATCCTTAATTTATATAGTTACTATATCCTACCTGATGATGACAGGAAAACTGTCGAAATACATTGTGAAAAGAATGTTTGATTGGCGTTTTCTTAAAATTAAAAAATATATATTTGAAACCAATTAAATTTAAGAAAATACAATTTAATTAAATAAATATTACAATGATTATTACAATAAATATATAATTAAAAACCTAATACAATTAATCATAACAATGAATTCTCAAATAAAAGTGCTTGTCAATTGCTGGTTCTGTGCAAAAAATACAAAAGTGTTTAAAAGAAATTCTTTCACTTGTCCTCATTGTCATCAATATAATGGATTCAATGAAAATGGAGATTATAACAAAACAATTGTTGAACAGTTTGACGAAAATCTAAATCCAAGACCTTTCAAGCGTCAAACCTCAATTAAAACCACTTCATCAATATTGTGTAAAAATTGTATTGACAAACAATCGAAATATGTAACACTTCTAAATAAATTTCTCCGAAATCTTCCATCACATTCAAACAAGATTATCATGAATACAAAAGTCGGACTTGATAAAACATACGAATTGTGCACAATGTGTAAAGTTATGACAGAAAAAGAAATAAATTTAATAAACAAAAATCTTAACATTAAAACTGAAAAATGTTTACCTGAGAAAAAAATAGTAAATGAAGTTCATAATAAAACAATTGAAAATAGAAATAAACCGACTTTATTTCGTCAAGTAATTTTAGGTTTATTTTGGGGAGTGTTTATATCCTTGTTACTTTATCCCATTACTGAATATTTTTATTAAATTTTTGCACATCCTTAGTTCTCTTTAAGTTTGCCTTTTTAAAATTTCTAATTATGTTTTGCGTTTATTTTTTGTCACTTTTTCATATTATTACATTATAATATTTATTTTTAACATTTAAATAATCAAAAATATTAAAGTTTTTATTATTAAAATTAATTTAATTCAATATTGTTTAATAAATAAAAGCAATTTTTATTTAAATTGTTTTGATAAAAAAGTAAACAACTTACTTAAATAAATTAAATTAAATTAAAATATATAAAATATACGAAACAGATTACAAAGTATATGGGTAAAATGCTTTAAAGTAGCATTTAGGCATAAATAAATTATTTCGACACTATTCTTGATGAATATTAAAAGTTTTTGTTTTGTAGTGGTTTTAAATGTATCGATATAACGAATTTCCAAAGGTTAAATAAGGTCTATGAAAAAATCTATGAAAAGGTCTATGAAAAGATCTATGATGAGATCTATGAAAAGTTCATAGCCTCGACCAATTAATATTATTATTATTGATATAAATATTATTATTTTTATTATTATTATTATTATTATTATTATTATTATTATTATTATTATTATTATTATTATTATTATTAGTATTATTATTATTATTATTATTA